>PVJA010001840.1:0-100000 GCA_004027025.1 Myocastor coypus
CAAGGCCGCACCATGGTGGGTCCCCGGTGGCAAGGCCGCACCATGGTGGGTCCCCGGTGGCAAGACTGCACCATGGTGGGTCCCCGGTGGCAAGGCTGCACCATGGTGGGTCCCCGGTGGCAAGGCTGCACCATGGTGGGTCCCCGGTGGCAGGACTGCACCATGGTGGGTCCCCGGTGGCAGGACTGCACCATGGTGGGTCCCCGGTGGCAGGACTGCACCATGGTGGGTCCCCGGTGGCAAGGCCGCACCATGGTGGCTCCCCGGTAGCAAGGCTGCACCATGGTGGGTCCCTGCACATCCCTTTTCCAGCTCTATGACGCTGGACTAGAAGTTAGAAACTAGCCATAGAGGGATTCTTAGTTTCATACAAATTAACAAACGCAGCAAATCAAGCGTCTGTCTGCCTCAGACCTGCTTTTGGAACCCTTAAGAGCACAACACTGTACTCTATGCATCCATCCGCTCACCTGATGCATAAAACATTAACATTTTATTGAGTTATGGTTATTGTCTAGTAGACTATAGTCTTTATTGAATTATAGCTATTTCCAAATAACTATATTCGATAGTTTGAAATCTGATTTGTTTCTTTGTTTGTTAGGGATTTTTAGACAGGGCCTCATCGTGCAATTCAGGTTAGTCTTAAATTCACTATGTAACCCAGCTGGACTTGAACTTATAGCAATACTCCTGCCTCAGCTTCCCGAGGGCTTGGAGGACAGGAGTGCACCGCCACACTCTGTCTACTCACAACTCTTCTTTTTTTCTTTCTTTCTTTTTTTCTTTTTTTCAGTACTGGGGATTGAACTCAGGCCCTTGCACTTGCCAGGCGAGCACTTATTCTTCTGAACTATCTCCCCAGCCTCTTATTTATAACCCTTCAGATGAAGTTAATGAAGTTTTGTCACACTTACTATAATGCGCTTACCTGAGTCACTGAAATGACAGCAAAGCTTCTGCAAAGGCAAAGCAGTGTACCCTCCTCGACACTACCTCAGAGGGCACTGAGTGGGCGTTTATAATGAAGGCAAGATGAAGGACCGATGGACTGAATTTCTGAAGAGGCTAATAAAGCTGCTGGGTGCAAGGGAACTCCTCCACCTTGGAACACTGGGAAGCTACAGGTGGGGCCAAAGGGAGAACGGCCAAGTCTTGAAGTCAAGGAGTCAAGTCTCCAGGGAAAGAAACAGAATCAAATCAGGAAATGAAAGGCTTGGAGGTCTAGACCAGTGCTGGGGGGAGGCCAGGAGTTCAATTCCCAGCACTGCTGAATATGTGTGTGTGTGTGTGTGTGTGTGTGTGTGTGTACATGTGTGTGTATGTGTGTACGTGTGTGTGTGTGTGTGTGATAATTTCTATCTAGATGTCCCCAAAACTCAAGTGGGGCTTTGTGGAGACCGTAGGTTCATAGGAGCGGCACATTCAATAGCAACTCAGTATACTGACCAGTTTATGGCCAATACGCTATTTCTTTCTTTTTAACATATTTCGTGCAGGGCCTCACTACAGAGCTCGGACTCATATTGACCCTCCTGTTTTCAACCTCCCCAGCATTGGGATTACAGGCTGCAGCTCTTCCCAGGGGCGGGGCTGGGGCGCATGTGGTGCCAGGGATCCAACCGTGGGCCCTGCGCTTGCCTAAGCAAACGCTTAGTCCACTAAGCTATCTCACCGCCCAGCCAGTATGATTTGTGGAAAGTGAAGCCTGCCGGAATAACAGTACTGGGGCTGGAAAGGCTCCACCTGTCTCTCTTTGATTCCCCTCTCTGCTTGCAGAGCCCTGACATGAGCTCTCTGGCCTCTGCTGCACTCCTCTGCCTCACGGCCCTGCCCGGGAGCCAGTCAACCACAGACTAAAGCCACTAAGAACTACGAGCCAAAGTGAACCTCCCCTCCTTTGTGGGTGGGTGTCGGATGTTGTGGCCTGGTGACAAGAGAAGTACTACTAAGATAAAACATCTACATTTTCCATAAACAAAATGAACTTCAAGAGGAAAAACATTAGTCTTATATTCCCTAAAGTCAGTCAAGAAAAATCACAATCAGGAGAAATTATTTCACTTGGAAATTTGCATACTTTAAAGCAGCATTATAAGGGCATTTTCTACTGTAAGTAGCTGACATATAACTGATGCTCTTATATTAAGTTCAACCACAAAAAATAAAAAGACACTCCCAGAGGACTGAAGTAGCTGACAGTGGCACTGTGCATCCGGGCTTCCCTGGCGGGGCACCGACAGGTGCCCTGGACTGACCCTCTAGTGTTCCAAACCATGAGTACCCTGCCATCGCGGGTTAGGTCAAGTGTCACCTTCCAAATGCAGGGAACGGTTACAGATAGATTACACATGCTTATTATTCCTCCCCTTTGTATTTAACCCCTTTCCTATTTAAAACTTTTAGCAGGACTGAGTGTAGGTTGAAGGAAAAAAAAAAAAAAAAACGAAAGCAGAAATATTAGCTAAGACATAACACAAATGTTCAATCCAGGCACACTTATCTCGGACAGGAACTAGAAGTGCTTGAAGAAGGGAGCCGTGGACAAAGTTGAGAGTTACCTGGAAGGAAAACCAACCCATTTTTCTTCATAAGATACAGCTGAATTACAGCAAGGTAAATTTTCCAGTGTTCTTTGTAGGGCAATCGTAAAAATGGCTCACCAGTGAAGAAAGAGCAGACAGCCAGTTACTTGTCTAAGCAATTATCTGACTGAATTTCCCTGACGCTGGATTGCCTCCGTCTCTCTCAAATATACAGGTATTAGAACATATGTGTGTAGTTATCAATTGTTATTTAAAATAATAGATAAGGATACATCAAGACATACAGAAACACCGTTTTTATATTTGCTTAAAACTTTAAGTGGAAATCAAATAACATCCTAAGCAACCACAATCAGTCCTTTAAATAAAGCTGGGTTGCTTTCATTAAGGTTGTCAGAATATGAAAAAAAGGCTTATCAAATTCAAAGTGTTCGTTATGTAAAATTGAGAGTGATAGTGCAGAGCTGATTTTAATTATGACAGTCATACACGTGGAGTCAACATACATAGAAAAAAACAACAATTACTGGATTTGCTGAATGATTTTTCTGCACAGTGTATACTAGCAATTTTTGTGCCCAAAGTTGAAACACAAAAATGATTGACACTTAGCACCAAATAGTACTGAGATGTAAGGGGAATCTTTAATGCGGGATACTGATTCTCATGAAAATAATTTTTCTTAATACTTATCTTCTGAAATTATAAAGATTGGGTTAGGTGGTACGTAAGCTCTTTCCCAAAACTCACACTTTCTGACAAAAGCCAACCTTAAATGCAGATGTGAAAAAGGGAAATCAAACATGCTTTTAACTAAACCTCTTAAAAACATTTCTGATAACGTTCTCTTTCAGATGCAGCATTATATCATAAGCTTTTATAGAAGGAAGACAAGCAGAAGGCATTTCCTTTTACATACTCAGAGAAAATTACAATTTAATTCCTCAACTGTTACTCACTCAAGCAGCCAAGCATCCATAGAGTCTCCAGGGAAATTCACAAGTAACAGACCCCTGATTGGGGCTGCTTGGGGCCTTCCAAATACTCCCCAGCCACTTTTTTCTTTGAGGGGGCGCTTTTTGAGACAGGGTCTCACTATGCAGCTCAGGCTGACCATGAACTCACTTTTATAGCCCAGGCTAGTCTCGAACTCACACCCAAGTGCTGGAATTACAGGCATGTGCCACCACGCCTGGCTTCCCCAACCACTTACTTTAAATGGCAATCACAGACCAGAGGACAGAAGTCCAGGCACCTGCTCCTCAGGCAAACGTTAGAACTGGTACCAGTGATCACTAATTTATTATGATGAACCTTTTGCATGGATAAAATATTTTTTCATAATTTACCTCTAGATTTTGGCCGCCACTGTGCAGATTTTAAGAACTGGCTACTCAGTGAAAGCCCCCAACAAGCGCAGTTAACATTTGGGAATGTGGATGTCTAATAACTCTGAATTGAATATCACTTGTTGCATACATGTAGGGAATCATACAGTCTCCATAAAGATGTCCAAATATTATATATCCATAAAATAATAAAAAAAATCTCTGGAATAATTGTATGCTTCAAACAAAGCAGGTGCACTTCAATATGAACAACATTTCAAAAACTATTTTAACACTTAAAAAGCATTTTCCACTTAACTTACGCTGCACTGACTGGAAATCAACAATTGTGGACAGGATGAACACTTATTTTTCGACAAAAGTAGGAATTAAGACAACCAAAATGTTCGAGTTTATTTACATGCTGAAGAGAAGAGCCTGAGATCTGGTGGTGATATCTTAATTTTTTTCTAATAATTATTTTAAAGAACTAATCAAGGTCTTAATGCTCAAGGAGGCTTCTGAATGTGTCTGTGCAGAATCAGAAAGCTGCCCAGAGAGCTCCCTTTTTCCCTGTGCACACTCTGGTCAGCATTGTGCACAGGCACTTGCTCGCAGAAGGATACAAGTTAGATGCCTTTATAAGATGCTAAGATGTGTACCTATGCACACTTGCAGGCCATTCTAGAGATATTGGAGTCCTGAATGCCTTTTTGTGGTCTTTCTGCACGTAGAAGCAAAAGTGATGCGTTTAGATCAAGATTTACAGTGATTTTCTAATCCTCCCTGCCATTATTCTCTGATAAAGTTAGCTGATAGGTAATCAAAGAACTTATGATGGATATATGTATTCTCTTCAAAAGATATATAGCAAAGAACCCAGAAAGAGGAGTTCTCCTTTGCATACATTCCAAGAGCTAAAGTGGGAGTGATAGTTAGTGAAGAGCCTTATCATCTGTAGGAATCAGTTTGAGAATAAAGATCACCTAGTATTAATTTAAGAATTTATACCAATATGATGGTGTTAGAGTAGGCAAATCTGGAGCCAGGGAGAGAACTCCATGACATAAGTGCCTGCCTGGCAAGTGCTAGGTCCTGAGTTCGAACCCCAGTCCCTCCTCCTAAAAAAAAAAATAGATCAGGTAAATCCGCAAAAAGAGAGAGAGAGAGAGAAACCATTCTATTCCGTTGTGATAAATTTTTAAAATTTTGAGAAAAAAATATTGTAAGACAGTTTTTGCAAAATGTATTACAGGAATGAAACTACCCAGGGCCTGCTTTATCGGCATTCAACCCAGAGCCCAGGTCCAGCATGTGACTGGAACTTCCCTCATCAGACACACCCAATGTGGAACCCTGTAGTACAACTCCCTGCAGAGAGGCTAAAGGCAAGACCCACGCAGCTGATCCAGGAGCAGAACATCTTGCCAGAGTAGCACAAAAGGTTCACTTCCAAGAGCTGCAGCAGGGAGAAGTGGAGCATAGCAGCTGGACCCAAGCCATACCCATCTGGACGAGTCCGAACTTGGTAGAACCAGACCTGGTGTTAACATAAGAATTCTAGCAAAGCTCTACACCAAAGGTCAGAAGACAGTGCTATACAAAATGACAAACAGTAAGACGAACTGCATTCTTAGATGCCAAGCCCACAGAGAACAAATACAGGAGACGATAGCAGAGAAGAAATTGGAAATTACACACCTCAAATTTCTGAAATAATATCATCTGAAGTAAAGAAACAACTGCACAAAGGCATACAGGAAATCTGATCAGAAATAATTTCTGAAGTAAAAAAAAATGATTACTATCATGAAATAAAGAGAAGTATGAAGTGCTTCTAAAGAACACATCGATTAAAAAAATAGAGGAGATTAGAGAAGTGGTGAATCCTTGAATGAGCAATATAGGAAATAAATAAAATGCAGGAAGCAGAGTCAAAGAGATATACAGGACATTAAAACCTCAATCACAAGCTGGCAAAACCATTTGGATGAAAGTGAAAATAGACTTTCAGACCTTGCAGACACCATCACAGCTAATGAAAAGCTAATAAAAGATCTCTTAGAAACAACTAGGATGCAGGAAAAAATAATTCAACACCAGTAAGACGATGCAAAGATGAACAACATAAGACTAATAGGCATCAATGAGAAAGAAGGAGTCAATATCAATGATATAAGAAGAATATGGGCAGAAATAATAGCAGGAAACTTCCAAAATATGGAAAAACAATTTGACATTCAGGTAGCTGAAATATATAGAACTTCAAAGAGCATCAACCCCATAAACGACACCCAAACATATAATAGTCAAGATCTCTAAATTCAGCACACTAACAGTATAATAAAAGCTGCTAGGGAAAAGAAACAGATCACATTTATAGGAAAACTCATCAGAATAACGGCAGACTTCTCCAAACAAACCATCAAGTCAATACTTCCATGACAAAGAACAACTAAAGAATTTCATAATGATAAGCTCAACCCTACACAGACTACGAAAAGGTATTCTAGAGAGGGATCAAAATGACCAGAACTCCATGCATGAGAATGGAAAGAACCCACCAAATAGGGCAAACAATTTAACACAGAAGAAAAAGAAATATACAAAAGAAGTCCTTCAATTATTCTTCTGTGTACAGCAGCAAAATATTTCCATCAGTGTGTTCAACAAATGGACTTCTCCAGCAACCTATGCATTATGATTCTGTCCAGATCTACAGGGTAAATATCAAAGAAATGTCAGTAGCTCAGTCCCTCAAGTGACACCTGGCCACCAGTAAGAATCATGAACACTGCCCATGTTCACAACGTACTAGAACTTTGTGTGGCATCCTATCCCCAAACAGAAGTGCTGGTCATATATTTTCCATTCCAGTGTTTGTGTCATATTTTATTTTTAGTAATTCTTTAGTCTCCTTTACTCTCCTGAAATGTTTTTCTTAGTTGATATTTTTGTATATATTAACCTATTCAAATACTATGCGAGTACTCTGGATTGGTGACAGATTCATACCTACTATACACAACATTCCAGCCTCTTAGTTGGACTCACTGTTTAATTTTAATTTTGGAATATTATTTTGAAATATTTAATTTAATCTTTAATTTTGTGAAAATTATTTAATAATTTCTGTTTTATGATTTTACTGTGTCTTTGGCTTACAATGTACTTATAAGATAATGTTTGACATTTTCTCCTAGTATTAGAAACTTTAAAAAGTATATTTCTATTTTCCATTGACTTTGTTACTTCTGCCTTGTCTTTTACACACACGCACAGTAAAATGTGTACATATAACCTGACATAGGATTGATACTGTTTTGTAGATATCTTCAATAAATTTTTTTTTTCAGAACTGGGGATTGTACTCAGGACCTTGCACTTGCCAGGCAGGCACTTGTGTCCCTGGGCTATCTCCCCAGCCCCTTCACTGACCTTTTAAATGATTTCATCTAATATATTTTACATAGTCCTGCATAATTACCATTTTGAGAGCTCTTTATTCTTTATCCACAACCATACAGCACCTTCTCTTGCCTTCTGGATTATGGTCTTTGTTATTCTCTATATGCTACATCAGAAGGTATTAGAATATTTTGAGTTTATATAACTGGAAAATTATTTTACTTTCAGTTTTCAAAGGTATGTTTGCTAAGTATAAAATTCAGGGAGATGCTGGGCGTGGTGGCGCACACCTTTAACACCAGCGCTTCGGAGGCTGAGGCAGAAGGGCAGGTGCACATTCGAGACCAGCCTGGGCTACAAAGTGAGCTCAAGGCCAGCCTGAACTGCATAGCAAGACCCTGACTCAAAAAGACAAAGAAACAAAAAATTTCAATGAGGACCGATTATTTTTTGCTTTCAGTCCTTTAAATTACCCTAGTTTCTTATCTATTTGCTCTTTTTTTCTAATGTGGAATAAGATAGCGTTTAATTTTGTTCTTCTATAGCGAATATTTTTTATGTATATGCTTTAATGATTTGTTCTTTACAATTAGTTTTGATCAATTTCATTTTTGTGTATCTTGGTATGATTTTATTCAAATTTCTTATTCAAAAGATTCATTTCTCTTGGAAATGAGGTTCTATAATTTCAACTAAATCCAGAAACTTTAAATCTTTAAATATATATTGCCTATCCTTTTCTACTTTGTGAATTCTAATTATATGAATATAAGTCTCTTGATTTTAGGAAAGAGTGAACTATTATATGACTGATTAATAAATTCTTTTTTCTTCATTTTTATTGTAGACAGTATTTATTGTTGTATTCATTTAAGTTTGTAAATTATTTACAATGAGCAACCTATTATTAATCTCATACTATATATTCATTTCAAAACTATTTCCCTAAAATTTACTCTGCCTACATCTTATATTTTTCACATTTCAGTATTTGTCTACAATTTTAATATGCTATATAATTTTTGATTTTCAATAAAGTTGACAAGATAACAAACAAAAACAAAGTATATTGTAAATGTTTTAGTAAAAACGAGATCAGGATGTAACATGTCCTTTTATTATTATCAATTTCAATTAACAAACGTTTTCATCCATAGAAAGGTAAAAAGAAAAAATAGCAAAATTACACACACACATGATGAATTTTTGTATATAGCAAATATTTGCTAGTGGAAAGCTTTTATGCTTGAAAATTAATAAAATTATTAAAACTATACTTTTGTATAGTAATTTGTTGTTTCCAGAAGCTTTGTAAATAGAATGCTTCCAGACCTGTAATGAAAAGCATCTCTGAAATGCCACATATAATTTGGAGCTATGGAAGTTGGATAATAAAGGCCAGAGTAACAAGAAAAGTGGTCCTTATTAGCCTGTGTTCGACTATTCTAAGAATGAATACAGTGTGTCAAAAAATTACTGTCCTACTATTCCTCATTTTGAAAGTATTCTTCAATCAACTATCATAACAAGAATAATAAATAAAAGGCAGTCAACTTCTGATAACAGCCCAGAAACACAGGACAGCAGCCACTATTGATTTGGGTAATTACTGCTCAGTGGAAAGTTTCAAAGGAATGACAATAGTGAAATCATCTGTTCTAATTGAAAAGAGTTTTGTATCACTTGTGTTTGCATAATCTCATTTACTGAAGATCCAAGTAATTTTCAGAAAGCATTTGATTGATTTTTATACTACGCTGATGAAGAATACAGCAGTCATAAAATAGAAATGGTAAAGTAAAAAGAGAGAGCCCAGGGTCACAGGATCTCTGTGATGTCCCACCAGGCATGGTGGGCCATTCTTCAAATGTGATCCATGCCAGCTTCACTGACCCCCACCACACCATACTTGTTACCAACGAACAGTAGTGTCCTAGTTGCTCCCCGAATTCATTGTTTGATGTAGAATTTACTCAATAGTGCAGGTAGCTCACCTGTCACTCGCTGTATATTCTTTTTACTCTGTACTGTTTTCGTCCTCTAAATCATGGCCTGAATAGGTCACACATTTGAGGATTTGGGATACCTAGATGCCAGTACCAACCTATTCAGGATCTTACTGACATTAAAAGGGTTTACTCAAGTCATCTGTACATCAGTTCTTCATCCATAAAATAAAGATACTTCCTCAACATATTAATGAAATGACCTTAACACAACTGAGGCAAATATAGTGTATGTGTAAAAAATGCTGGTACATCTCCATGTGTGGTGCCTCTATAGATTTCTTATGAGCATTTATTTTTGCATGTTTGTTCAGCACTGCCGTGAATGCTATTTCAATAAATGGGAAAGACCAAAATAGAAAACCTGCAGCAAAGATTTAATAAGAATAATGCTCAGAGATTAGCAAAGGCCAGGGATTTAATACTTTAACACTTCCAAGAGCCTTAGAAGCCAAGAATGGTACACAGGTAGAAATCTGTGTGGACAGGCTCACTGCATGGAGTTGTAATTGCAAATATGTGTAGACAGTGACTTCAAACATGAGTGGTATAATAAAACACACAAAAGAGGAAGAAGACAAGTTAGAAATAAAACATAATACCTCTTCTTCCACCAAACTGAAGCATCCTGTGGTTTTCACAAGATGAAACAGCATTCTGCATTTCCCACAGGTGCTCAAAAAAACAATAGATGCATGCATGCTAAGGGGCAGTGGTGTAGAGTCTTGACAATAATCAAGAGAATGCTGACAGTATAAGAAGGATGAACAGCCCAGCTCTAGGCAGGCTGTGAACAGGTGGATCACCACAAGCTTGATCTAGTAGTGAGATCCTGAACACCCTGACAAAGACTTTGTGAGTTTGAGCACAGTGAAAGAACATCACTGAAGTGGGAGCCTGTCAGGCAGCGTGATATGCGTCTGATACAAGAACTGCTACAATACGTAGTATTACAGACCAGAAGAGACATAGCAGAAGCAGGCGAATGGTCCCCCTAATCACTCATAATCCTTTAAATTCAAACACTGCATGCATTATGTCGAGGCACTCAGTAGAACATGAATTTGTGTTTCTGTGTGTTGACTTTCTCTTCATTTTTATATTCTCCTTGCCCTCAGACATGAATCTATGTAAGCAGCATAAGAAGAACAACTGCAGCCGAAACAGACTCTAAGCCAGGTAACCGACACAGCTTTGGGAGTTTTCCATTGTGTGCTGGTCAAGGGGCACCTGGAAGCTGGGGTTTCGAAGCAAGGGGACACATGGAACAAAATAGAAGCATCAGTGACATGAACCCAAATGAGGCGAAGAGCCAGGGCAGGAGAATGCCTCACACAGGTGAACAGAAGGAGAGGCAAGCAGGGAGGACACAGAGGAGAGGACAGATGCCTGTGGGCTGCAGGAGCCACCAGGGGACTGGGACTTTTGTCTGACGTAGAAAGAAATGAACTGGCCTGATAACTCTATTGAACAAGGGAAAACCGAACCGCAAATGGAGACGTGGGATAGCCTTTGGAACACTGCACATCCCTTTTTAAATAAAAAATGAAAAGCGAAGTCTTGGAAATCCTTAGGTCTTTTACCAGCTAGGAAACTGGCCGGTGAAGAAAACTTGTATCTGCAATATTCCTTCTGAATGCCACTTCTAAAAGAATACATGAAGGCTCAGGAGACCACCTGGTCCTCTATCACTGTGCCGTGAACAAAGCAACTTCATGCTCTAGAATCACAGTGCTCCTCCACGGCAGAAGGGAGCAAAGGCAGTCACTGTTGGGGATTTATTTATTTTGGAGAAAATGATAAAGAGTTCCTGTGTATCACCACTTCCTTTCACTTACACTCTCTTTAATGAATTCAAATGAGAAAAGCATCCAGCTGGGATTTTAGATCATTTGTTGTTATGCAAAAATCAGAAAAACAAAGGATACATCCTAATCACCACACAGTAACTGGGCTTGGGGAACAGAACCTTTGTGTATTCTGTTATTATTTTACCTAACTGTGACATCAATATTTTTAAAAGTATGTCACTGAGAAATGACAAACCGAAACCAATGTGTCATTTGTTTTAAAGATTTGCATGTAGTTGCCACCATTAAGCTGCCATTTGCCCATCTGCAGTCTTGAGATTCTGTTAATTCATTCAGTTAGCGATGACAAATGTTATGATAAATTCGTGCAAATAAATACTTAAGCATACAGGAAATTAGGGAAATAGATAATGTGTTCATTATGAGTAAGCAATGTGCATCAAATCATTGCGTGGCCCACTTGGAATATATACAAAGTGTATTTGTCAAATAGATTTTTAAATAAAAAAGAAAGGCAGGAATATATACATATACATCTGTGGGCAAATGATCCATGACTAATTAGATTCCATCCAGGCCAGGGCTTGGCCCGTTTGTCAGCTTCCTGGCCAGCAGTAGTTTTGCTTAACAAGAGCCAGTGTGGCAGAACGTGCTGGCACGGCCAGCTCTTTGCATGTTGGCTCTGAGATCAGGCCCACATCCAGAGGGCCAGGGTAGGAACACAGAGAAACTCCTAGTCCCAGGAGAAGACAGAAAGCAACAGGAGAGAGTGGAGCCCTGGCTCATATCCTCTCCCTTCCCCCACCCCACAGTCTGAACACGGTTATGGATGTTCTAAAGTTTCTTTGCCTATATTGCTTCCTCCCAGTACTAGAGAAATTGTGACTACAGAATTCATGGTAGAGACCATCAGGTTATTAGAAATCCTAAATGCAGATGCAACAAAAAGCTCATGTATGAAAAAAGGGAAAATAGTCACTGGGAAACAGAGCAAAGTTGGATGTTATTTTTCCAGAGTATTGTGGTAGATGATGCATTATGTCAACCCGAGGAAGTTCGGTGGATGGGCTCGGCTGGTTCCAGGCTGTGGGGACCCCAACTTGCAGGACGCAGAGAGCCTGCCATGGGACGTGATTGGTTCCACCTCAGGGCCAGATGGGCCACCCCAGAGTGACTCAGCACAAAACGTGTATAAAAAGAACTGAGGAAGACTTTGCGTGGTGAGCCCAGCCTGGCTCCACCCTGGCTGCTTCCTGCCTGGCCCAACCCTGCCCCATTTGCTTGGAGAAGTTCTCATCTTTAGAGGAGCTTGATCTTCGCAGCCACACCACTTTGGAGTTTTTCCAAGCTGGCACGGAATTTGGAAGAGAGAGGCTTGATGGATGCCACAGCTGTCGCTCCTCCTCTGCTCTTCATTGTTTTCAGATGCTCTGAAAGTCTGTGGCGGATGAACTGAAACTTTCACAAACTGTGAGCTAAGTAGATCTTTCCTTCCTTCATTTTGCGTGTCAGGTATTTTTCTCAGTAATGAGTAAAAAGGAACTAAGACGAGTATCAAAGAAATGAGCATAAGTAATAAAATAGTGTAGAAAAATTTGACAAAGAGCTGCCTCTTCCCTCTCTTCTTTGGTTCTGTTTCCTGACTAGCACTCTTATCTCTAAGTCACACAGGATCACGGGGTCATATTTCTTTACCAGGGTTGTTTTGGAGATTACTCTGACTCCTTCAGTGATGAGGAGTTTAAGTAGAGGGAAATAAGCTGGAGAGAAATTTGTCTTTTGATTTGGGAAACTTTAGTATGACTGATGCATAGATGCAAAGAAAAGAAACGTTTGCTGCTATTTGGAGTCCTGACCCTCATCTTTCTCTCTTCTGCCAAAGTCACCAAATCTAAAGGCAGTTTCTAGAGATGGAGCTTGTTACACAGGAATGGGTGTTCATAAAAGACAGGCCAAGCTCTCTTCAGGCCCCTGAGAAGTGTATTTCCAAGGTAACACACGTTCACCCTACCTTGCTTCCGGAAAAGAAATCCTGTCAGATCAGTTCAACAGGAATCTCTCTTTTCCCTGAGGTTTCCTTACAGTAACTTTTCATCCACTGATTCCCACATTAACTCTTGATTATAAATTCTTTCTTGCTCATCTTGCTTTCAGAGTTAAGCTAAATCTTTCTTCAAGACTCAGTGGCGATCATTCCTATACCTACTTACATGCCCACGTCTGCAAAAAATCTTCTTTACTGTGCTTTCATGGGCGTCACTGAATAGTTCATGTAGTAATATGGAGACAGTTGTTCATGTGCTATACTATTAGTCCTGTTGGCACAAAATACTAGATACTCAAAGTTAAAGGAGGAAAAGTTGTGATAGATCAGAATTTGTGTTTAAGGTCATAGTTAACTGTCTCCAAGCCAGAGTATCAGGGCGGAGGGTCATTACAGGAAGAAATATAAAGAGTAAAATCAATACAGAGTCTTCAGAGGTACAGAAGATCATCAATACCCGTTTCCAAAATCTTTACTTTCATAACATGGAAAACACAGAAAAAATGAAAAGAGTCCTAGGTGTATGAGAATTACCAAAACTGAATCAAAAGATATAAAATTCTGAATAACCCAAGAACAGTGAATAAAACTGAAATTTTCATGTTCTACTAATAAAGAAAAGCCCTAGTCCTAATAGATTTGATACTCAAATTTATGAGAAAGTTAGAGAAGATTTTATGCTAACTCTTCTCAAACTCTTCCAGGAAATTGAAAGGAAAGCAATTCTCCCAAACTCATCCCTGGAAGCTAGTATTACTCTGGTACCCAAACCAGAGAGAGGGAGAGAGAGAGAGAGAGAGAGAGAGAGAGAGAGAGAGAGAGAGAGAGAGAGAGAGAACTACAGGACAATCTCCCTAATGAACATAGATTTAAAAGCCCTGAATAACATACTAGCAAACAATCCAACATATCATCAAGAACGTTACGTATCGGCGTGATGGCACACGCCTGTAATCCCAGCACTCGGGAGGCTGAGGCAGGAGGATTGGTGCAAGTTTGAGACCAGCCTGGGCTATAAAAGTGAGCTCAAGGCCAGCCTCAACTGCATAGCGAGACCCTGTCTCAAAAAGACAAAAAAAAAAAGAACATTACGTATCACAACGAAGCAGTATTCATCCCAAGAATACAGGGATGGCTCAATAGAAATAAATCCTTAAATGTAATGCACCACATTGATACAGCCAAAGGTAATAAAAAGAATGATGGAACAAGAAAAACTAAAATCATCATTATTTGCAGATGTCATGATATTCTCCAAAAAAGTTCCAAAAACTCTACCAAGAGACCTGTAGATTATTTTTTGTATTTCATTGAAGGGCCTACGTAGGTCTCACTACCTAGATTAGACTCATAGTGATCAACCTGTTTTCAGCCTCCCAGGACCTGGGATTACAGGAGCGAGCCACAATGTTCAGTCTCAATCACCATCTCAGCATACACTTATGGCAAGACTGGCACACCATGGATCGAACCCTGGCCCCTGTGTCTGCCTAAGCGTGTGCTTTAATCCACTGAGATATTTCAGCAGCCTAGAGACTTATAGATTTAATGACCCAATTTACTAGTGAAGCATGATACAAAGTCAGCTCAAATTCAGTGATATTTCTGTACAAAAACAATAAAACACTAGGAGAGAAATCAAGGAAACTGTGCCTTTCACAAAATAAATAATCATAATAAATTAAATACTTAGGGATCAGTTTCACAGAGGAAGTAAAAGATTCATATGGTGAAAATTACAGTATTATGAGAAAATATATTGAAGAAGATTCCAGAAAATGGAAAAATATTCCTCACTCATGGGTAGAAATTGAAAATGGCCAGACTTCCAAAACTGTTACAAAATTTGATATAATCCTGAGTAAAATACTGTTAATATATGTCTTAGAACTAGAAAAAAAAATACATAAAATTCATCTGTAATTGAAAGGGGCCTAGAATAGCAAAGAATAGAAGAACAGATTAGAAGATGCAAACGCAGCTACGAACACACTCAGCCAATTTATTTTTGATAAATGATCCAAATACATTCACTGGAAGAAAGACAGCCTCTTTAATAATTGGTGCTGTAAAAACTAGCCCTCCACATGCCAAAGAGTAAAATCACACTCATGTTTATCACCGTGCAATAAACTACAATCAACATGAATCAAAGATTTCAATATTAAAATAGAAACATCAAATCTGCTACATAAGAAATGATGTTGAAATCTTAAAAGCATAGGTGTAGGTAAAGTTCACGACCAAAAACCAAACCACAAGGGAAGTATTACAAAGAATCAACAACTTTTTGAAAAGCTTCTGCATCTCAAAATGCACTGTCAAGTTCAAAAAATAATCTATGAACTAAGAAGTTTTTAGCTTACTGCCCCTCAGACGAAAGACTTTTGTCTAGAACATATAAGTCATTTTTAATAATCAGACCCATAAAACTCAAAAATCCAAGCCAAAACTGGGTATATGAGATGAATATGCACTTCTCAGAGGAAAAAATAGAAATGGAAAATAATTATGCAAAAAACAAAGTTCAACATCATCGATTACAACAGTGAAATTCTGTGTCAACCCAGAAACCCAGGCTGTCATCAAGAAGTCAAGCAGTAAGAAATGCTGGAGGGGCTGTGGGAAAAGACAAAACTTCTCCACCATAGGTGAGAGTGCAGACTGGTATAATCACTATGGAAACCAGTGCAGAGTTTTCTCACAGAGCTAGGATTGTCGGTTCCATTCAACTCACCTATTCTACTTCTGATTAACTTTCAAATAAACTGAAAACATCATTCCACAGGGACAGACAAACACCTATGTTTATATCAGCACAGTTAGTCATAGCCAAGTTGTGGAAATAACTCAAATGCCATCGCCTGAAGAAAGGATAAACAAGAGGTGATACTTTTACACAGTGTAGCAACACTCAGCCTTAAAGACACATAAACTTGAGGCTTTAAAAAGAGATGCAGGCCCCGGCGGGATGGCTCAGTCGTCTAAAGCACCTGCTTGGGAAAGCTTGGGTGGCTTCAGGGACCGCGGTTCAATCCCCGGCACCACATGCTGTGCCAGCCCTGCCCTCGGGGCGGGCTGAGCTGTCCATAAAAATGAGTGAATAAACAAATACAGGTTCTGAAACAAGAAATAAATAAATAAATAAAATTTTAAAAAATAAAAAAATAAAAAGAGATGCAACTAGAGACCTTATTCAATAGTGAAATGGATCAGATCCATGTGTGCAAAGATTGTATTAGCTTGCTAGTATAAGAATCTGAAAGAGTAAATAAAATCTGAAAAGTACAATAGGTACTTGAAAGAGGAAACATCTATTCAAAGGGAAGAAAAGAACTGAAATGAGAAGAATGATGACAGGGTGAAGGGGAAGGAAGATATTTCTATATGTATGCAGGATGACTTTTGGTAATTGTACTGCTGATTTTTGCTGATCTGCAGAGGTGGGCAGCTGATGCTTAATGTATCTTTTCTTATTCTTTTTCATTTCTTATAACTTTTTTCTTTTGAAAAGCTAATTTTGCATGGACTGGCGAGATGGTTCAGCGGTCTAAAGCACCTGCTTAGGAAAGCTTAGGCAACTGCAGAGACTGTGGTTCAATTCCCGGCACCACATGCCGTGCCAGCCCCACCCTCAGGGCAGGCTGAGCTGGCCCTGAAAAGCATTTAATTAAAAAAAAACCTAATTTTGCATGCTTCTATGTTGTAATTTAAACAACCAATTTGAAGACAACATTATGTAATACAGCCACCATGGTTGAACTATTGTTTTATGTAGAGAATTTCTGTAGAATTTCTAATGTTTTCTTTTGCCTTGTTACAAGTTTTTATTCTCTTTAGAGCATAAAAGGTCTATAAATATGGAAAAATCACCATGGAAATCTTTTAGAAGTTTTGTACAAATGATGACTAAAAAAATTGAATTAATGTTATTTCAACATTTAGTTTATGCCATACATATTAGGGTTCCCAACTGAGATAATACAGCTCTTGGCTATTTCTAAAACTCTTTTCTTTCTCAAGCAAATTAATTTCTCCGGGCTTCAGTATATTTTTCTATAAAATGAAAAATCTTCTAAGAACAATTATCATTATTTTTCTCCCAGAATGCTGTCCCAGTCATAACTACTAAAATGGTCTCATTATCTCCGTAGTGCCACTTAACAAAGATGCAAAATGCAGGGTCATAATGTATTTTGTTGCTTTGTTTTTCTGTTTATTCTTTACAATCCCTCTGAAGTTAACCAAGGTGGTCCATAAGGTATTTAACACCTGCTGATAGAATCACTTGATTGCTTTACTGATGATCTTAACCTAAAAGGTTCTTCTTGTGTTAAGACTGCATCATTATTTGCTGCCGATGCCTTCTGTCAAAGAGGCTGGGTCAGAAATAGCAGTGCCCTAGCAGTGTCTACAGGAAGAAATCTACAATTATGGGTCACACCTTCCTAACCAGAAATATGTATAATATCAAAAAAGCTAAGTTCTGAATGAGCCTCTCCTTGTACATATTTTTGAGATGAGAAAATAGACCTGCGACAAGTTCGGGTTAATGTTTCAAGATGCATCCCTTGAAAACTCGAGGAGACTTCTGAGAAGCAGCAAAAACTTCATACTCAGTTCCTAGTCCTTGAAAAACCTTGAAAAGGACTTGATGCTATTGAAACACAGTTATTCAATACAGAAATTATTTTCCAGTCTGACTGTCTCCCCACCAATGCATTCCACTTCATAAGGCATTGAACTGCATGCTCTTTGGCGTGTGTTCAGGGTCTGTGCTTGTTCTCTATGGAGACTTTTTTATGAATATGAAGGTTTAATATGAAGATTGTAATTCCTTTGATGTCCTGTTTCTGTGTTTTTGAAGGTTCAATAATTGAATGTTTCAAAATAATCCTGAATACTTCTTTTTGTTTAATGTATCTTGTACAAGGTCTCATTATGCAGCTCAGACTTGTAATGATCCTCCTGTTTTCAGGCTCGCCAGCACTGGGGTTACAGGTGTGTGCCGCCACGCTCAGACTTGCTTGCCGGCTCAGCACGCCTGGCAGTGGGGCAGGTGAGGCATAACATTTCAAGTCATATAGATCCATCGAATATATGCAGACTGCTTGGATTGACAATGCAATAATAAGGTAGTTTACCTTATTTAAAAATAGATTTATCTATTACAGAACATTTAATCTTGGTAATACATCAGCATTTTGAAAACTGCTCTATTCATAGGAAAGGAATGGTTTATGCTTTCTTGCCCTGTGCCAGTGTCAGGCCTCCATTAAAATGTTCCTAAATAAATAACAGGGATTAATATTCATGAATCTGGAGAATGATTCTAGGAGAATGAAAGAGAGCAGTGATCAAATCAAGCCCAAAGTGAACACATATAGTCATACATATTCATATTCATATGTATATTGATTCATGCTGCTATGGATAAATGCACATGACTTGTTACAGGCAAATTCATGCTAATTAAGTGGGACTGAGAAATAATATATTAAAATTATCTTATTTAATATTTAAAATATGCACAAATAAGTTCTTAGATTATGAAGTGGAGAATTCTGGCTCAAAAATTAGGCACTGAGTAGAGAAGAAGGCGTTCAAATTTGTCTTGGTCCCTTAAGACAGAGACCTAAAGGGTCGGAAGCATAAGTGAACCCAATCAAAGGTGCAGAATGCAGCAGCTTCCACAGACAAGATTTCTGCAGAAGGCATGGAAGAGGCTATGACATGGTACAAGCAGAGATGATTCAAGGCCAAAGAACTTTACAAGGCAGCCATAATGTGATGATCTTGGCCCAGAGACCCCAAACAGCTAAGACGGAGAAACAAGAATGAGAAATGGGATTGCAAACAAAGGAGGCCATTGAACCTTTATGTGGAAAACTATAACTGCTTGGCACAGGCCACTCCCTATTTGGAAGACCACAGCCAAGAGATAAGATAGATTTTATATGATGCATGTGAGTGACTATGTGTTTCAATTTGCAAATATAATGAAGCTGAAAAGAGAGACAGGAAGAAAAGCAATGGCTTTTATGTGGCACTAAAACTCATGACAAAGTCCTCTCCACTCTAACATTTTAGGGAGAGAGATCTTCCGTTTTCTACCCAATTGTTGAAACTAAAATTTCAACTAAAAAGGGCAAATTTGATAAGAAACAGATCTATGCACAGATAGGTAAAACTCACAAACCTGCACAGTATTGTCAAGTACACATAGGCAAAAAGGATCACTAGGGGTGAAATTTTAGTCAAAAATATCAGGAAGAAAGAAAACAAGCCCCGAAGAAGCGAAGAATCCAAGTAACTGAAATCAAGCAACGAAAACAAAATAAAAAATAAATAAACAAACAAATAGATTCTGACTAACATATTCAGATCTGAGTATTTATAAAAATTGAACTATATAATATGGAAGGGATATAAATAAACATAAGCATAGGATCTTATTTAAAATATGGTTGAAATTATTTTTAAAAGTTTATAAAATGAGCTTTTATCAGATTATGAAGAAAATAAACAATATGAAATAAAAGATAAAGGATATAGCAACCCAGATGGGATAAGCTTTAATTAAGACATCCTAAAAAAAAAATAAAAATAAAAATAAAAACAAAGAGAAAAGGTGGGAGTGAGGTGAACCTCAGCCTGCCGGATGCTCATTCGGCCCAGAACCCAGGCCCTGCGTGTGAGCAAGACAACCTGGGGCCAGCCAGATCCTCACTGAAACCAGAACCCAGGCATGGCATATGAATGAGATGACCTGGTGCCCGTCAGATCTTCGTTACACCCAGAGCCCAGGCCTGGTTTGTCTGGTGTGGAACCCCGCAGCAGAACTCCCTACAGAGAGGCTGGAGGAACGACCCACTGAGCTGATCTAGGAGCAGAACATCTTGCCAGAGTGGCACACCTGGTTCACCTCCAAGGGCTACAGCAGGAAGAAATGGAACGCAGCAAGCCGACCCAAGCCACACTCACATGGACAACTTTGAAGTTGGTAGACCTGGACCTGGTGCTAAGATAACAACTGCACCAAAGCTCTACACCAAAGGTCAGAAGACAGGGCTATACAAAAGGACAAAGAGAAGGAGCAAAATGCAATCTCAGGCCCCAAACCCATCCAGAACAAATGTGGAAGACGAAATACACAAATAGTGTAGAAGAAATTGGAAATCGCACATTGGAAATCTCTGAGATAATAGTGTTGGAAGTAAAGACCCAACCATTTCCTTGAAAGATATAGAGGAGATCAGAGCAGAAATAATTTCTGAATTAAAAAAAAAAAAAAGAAATGGTAACTGTAATGAAAGAAATACTAAATGCTCCTAAAGAAGACAATGATTTTTTTAAAAAAAAAACAAAAGGAGAACAGAAAAATGATGGAATCCTTGAATGAGCAATACAGGAAAGACTGCTTCCTGTAGCTTCCTAAGGTAAACATGGAAGCGATGAGGCTGTCACAGGCATCACAAGGCAGACATGTTAGATTAAACTTTGTTATAAGTGAACAGCATATACCCTAAAATAATGATGTTTATACACAGTATACATATAAACTAGTAATATGAGCATTTAGTCCCCTTATCAAGTGGAATGTACTGCACAGTTATATCGCTACATTCTCATCAAATTGGCAGTGTGGTAGTCCATTTATACCATCACTGTACTCTACTACATTATAATGGCTGCAACATGACGAGGTGACAGGTATGTGTCAACTCCATTATAATCTTATGTGCTATGCATAGTCCATCACGGACAGAAAGTGTGTCAGGCAACTGTTATGGTTTACGTCTAGTTGTCCCCCCAAAGCCTCATGTAGTCATTGGGCGGAGACTTCTAGAGTTTGAGACTTGACCCATGATCCCTGGCGATATGGGTTTTAGTACTGATGGGATTATGGGTTGAAGTCCTTCTGGGATTATGGGTGTAGCCTAAAGCGGGGGCTAAGGCGGAGAGCCTGAATGTAATATAAAGAGAGACAGAGAGACAGACTGGGGCTGTTGCTCTCTGCTGCCCTGTTTGTTTGGCTACCTCTGCCACCATTTTGTTGCTCTTCCATCGCCATGAACTGGATGCTCTCTGCTCTGTTCCACTCAGCCTTGGGCCAGCCGAATATGGACTGCAACCTCCAGGAACTGTAAGCTAATAAACCTTTCCTTCCTTCATTTTGAGTGTTGGGTATTTGTCCCAGCAACTAGTAAAAACTAACTAAAACACACCCTAAATGGAGAAAATGATAGGTGTCTATGCCGGGGACACAGCATCTCACACTTGGCTTTAGTACAAGGAAGTTAGCTCTCCTGGAGTAAGGCTACTCAGACAAAAGAATTCTTATAATTATCTCTGTGCATAGAACTTACTTACCTAATCACAACCAGAAATATTTTGAATGGAGAAAATAACAAGCCGGTGTTAAAATTTAAAAAAAGAATATTCCTGCTTTCCTCCTAGGCTTCTTCTGATGGAATCAGTATGATAGGCTGATTAATTCAAATAATACGGAAAGAACTAATTACAATGAAATAAAAATGATGTAGTTGGAGAGAATGATGATCTCAAGCTATCTTCAATCAGATCCCAAAGTCAGTGTGCAGACCTGTGCCCCTACATGTCACCAGTCTGACTGCTGACCCCAGGCATTCTTCCCAAATGTCTTGCTTAGCGTATGATCTACAAAGGTGGCAGTGTTATAATTACATTAGGATACATACAAAACAGCTTCTTGGTTATCCTGATATGCACACTTACTAGAATACTCACGGACACATAGGCAGTGCTTCACATACAAAATTCCTAGTTTTATTATCAGCCCAACATACAGTGAAGTTATAAGAAGCTAGTGGAGAGCGGCTCCAAATAGGAATGGTACTGAGGAGGGTAGAGGAAAGGTAGTTTCTGTGGCTGCCATGAAGAAAGGTTTGGAGAGAGGGCTATTGTACGACTATTCCTTCCTAGTCAGATATACCGCGTCATTGGCTTCCAGCCTCCGGGTTTCAGGATACATGTTTGAAGATGTAGAGTGACGATAGTATTTTATTATGAACATGAGGAGCTGCTGGTGGAGGCAGGAGGTAAGGTATTCCTGGACTATTGTTCTACGTGTTTAAATATATTTAATCATTTTTCATCTTTGCCAATGCAATATGAAGGAAGCTCTGTGAGCATTCTCATTGAGAAGGAGAAAAAGGTGGTACCATGAGATTAATTTGCCCAAGTTTTGCATAGTTTGGAAGGCCTAGGAGTATCGGGTTTCTGTTTCCGCAGGTGTTTCTTGTAACACCTAGGCAGAGCAGCCTCGCTGACTGGAATGAGGCAGCCAGAGTCCAGCTGGCACACGGGAAGCACAGGTTACCTCCCTTAACCTGAGCGTAGGCTCTCAGGAACAGCTTGATTCTCAGGTACAAAGGCCTATCCTCCACAGGGAGAGGTTAAGTGCTCAAGGCCACACAGCGCATCAACGCGAAATCCAAACCACAAGCCCTGCAAATCTCTGGCTCTCCAACATTCCTGGAGCAGGTCCCAGCTGGCTTACATTTGAACTTTCTCTTTAAGATGCGGTGTTAGTTACTGGAAGAAAGCATTGCGATCTAGGCTTAGAGAGACCTAACAGGCCGCGAGAACCGAAGTCACTGGCCAGGTATCTGCTTTAACCAACCAATGGCTACTCCAAAGGATTTTAAAAGTGCGTATTTGGCTGGTGAGAGAGCATGGTGGTCTAAGTGCCTGCCTGGCACATGCAAGGACACCTGGGTACCACATACTGTGCCAGTCTGGAACTCGGAGCATGGTGGTGCAAGCCTGTAATCCCAGCACTGGGGAGGCTGAGGCAGGAGGATTTCTATGAGTCTGAACTACGTAGTGTGACCCTGGATGAGAAGTCAAATATAAAATATAATAAAACAAAATAATAAAAGTGAATAGTCCTGTACAGAGATGAGCTACACTTCTGATTTTCCACCATCCTATTTTTCAAACTTCTTTTTTTTTTGGGGGGGGGGATATCTTTTTTTAAAAAATTAAAATCCTAACCATAAAGAAAACTTGAATTAAATATAAATGCTTTCAGTGAATCTTAACCTTCCCACCACCACTAATCTAAGTGTATGCTGCTCCAGAGAGCCTGCACAGGTGCTGAGGTTTCTACAACAAAAATTAAGGCAGCTTTGAGGAGGGAGAATGTCTGGCATGGCCAGCTAGCTAAAGCCAGGGCCAAGAAGAAAGCTAAGGGTTTAAAATGATGTGTAACAGGTTATCCAGCATCCCAGCAACTGTGAAGTTAAGGACAAGTCACACAACTGCATTTTGCAATCAGTGGAATTTGTGGTTCGTATTCCACCATAGTGAAAGTCATTGACAAATATTGATGTTTGTATTTAAATATTTTATAGGGAGCACTTTCTATTTAGAAGTTCATAGGAAATGTATGACTTCTTCTCCAGAATGTACCCACTAAGTACCTACTAATCGGAGTACCCTCTTGATTCCCCACTTTGGCAATTTTTCCCTCAGAACAAATACCTCTTCCCCACCCCACCCTCTTTCAGAAGCCCTGTGTGTTTATGCTTTCGCCTGGACCGCAATCTAATACTCAGTGGGAAAAGCAACTGGTGTTTGAATTACTATTAATAAACGTGAGAAATGCACGAAATGGTAGGTTTTGTTCTTGCAGGGACGTGAGACAGCCCTGGGAGTTCCACTTGATGAGAGCGTAAGCATCTTTAGAAAGCTTTT
The DNA here is from genome assembly GCA_004027025.1 of Myocastor coypus. Classification (NCBI taxonomy): domain Eukaryota; kingdom Metazoa; phylum Chordata; class Mammalia; order Rodentia; family Myocastoridae; genus Myocastor; species Myocastor coypus. The sequence continues at coordinate 23,884 of PVJA010001840.1, forward strand.
GGCCTGTAAGATTTGACAAATCTCCTACCAATTTTTTTTTTCTTTCAAAATTTGCTTTTAGCTCTTAAACCAATTCAAAGCAGTAGGACAGTTTAACTTAGGTTTGTTTGATTTATGTAATGACTTTAGCCTAGTCAAACAGAGAGGGATTTGGCTTTGATTTGCACTGTCTTTTGAGCCTTCATAATACAGTATGTCCCCTCCCTACTACAACCTTGTTTTTACAAAGTCATTGACCATGACACTGACAGTGTTAGAGATCTAATACAGGTTTCAAAAAATGTGTTGACTGCTTGAAATTATTTTAGATATGTCCAGTTACCTTGAAAACTTTAGACATAAGTCAATTAGTGTTCTCTCTTCCTCTGTAGAAGGCAAAATGCTGCCATCATCGTTTTTATGTTTATTTGACACAATCTATGTATGTGAACTCATCTACGCTCATCACTTTATTGTTTCTATACAGAGAATTTAAAAATTCTATTCTGGCTCAGATGTCCCTCTAAGATCTAGTTTTCTATACCCAATGACTTCCTGAATAGATTTTGTGTATTGCAAAAGCAACTCAGACTCTGCGTGTCTGAAATCCAGGCCTTCCTCTTCCTCTGCCCCACTTGCTCCTTTCCACTGTGGCTTTCTCCATGAATAGTACCACTTTATAGACATCTGCACAACACAGAAATCTCGCACCAATTTCTTCCCCTCCCTCACTCCCTCAATCCCATCCATATTAGTCCCATGCCACCGCTGGAACACAATCTCTGAAGTAATCAATTGCAAGGAGGAAAGATTTGTTTCGGCCCACAGTTTCAGAGTTCAGTTCAGTAGCCCTGTGGTGAAGGGGAACATTCTGAAGGGCAACATGTGGTGGAACACAGCTGCTCACCACGCAGTGGCTAGCGAGCAAACAAGGGAGAGGGAAGTGCACCTCAACATGCCTTTCGCAGGCATCTCCCCAAGGCCTCTACTTCCTCCAGTCAACAGCACCTCCCGGATTTCCCATCAGCCCCACAACACCATCATCTAAAGAACAAGAATTTAACACATGAGCTTAAGGAAACATTTAAGATGGAAACCACAGCACCATTCAGTTCTCAGTTCTTTTAAATTTGCCTCCTTCATGTCTCTTATATTTATTCCAGTTTTATATCCACTATCATCACATTAGAACTAACCATACCCTCGCATACTGTGACTCAAGAAGTATACAACTGGTCCACCTCCACCCATCTGTCCTTATGGAAAATTTATGAAGGCTCATAAGCAGCCTTCAGTTTCTTCAGTATAAAGAGAGAGTCCTTCATACCTGGTCTCCTCAGAATCTCTTCTCTCCTCTTTCCCTGTCCTCCATGCTGTTTTCCACCACAGCGCTCTGGCCTTCAAATTCTTACCATCCTCTTCCCCACAAGGTTCTTTGCACACTTGTGTCCTCAGGCCTGGTAGCCATTTGTATTGGTCAGGGTTTTACGTAGAGGAACAGAATAGATATAACATAAGGAATGGATATTAACACAAAATATACAACCCATAAGGAATTATAAGATTGGCTTACAATAGTCAGCCACAGAGTCAGATGAGGAAGCGCACACAGGGCCTCTGCACGCTCCTGACTGAAGAATTCAATCCCGAGGTCTGGACTTCACTGCAGCACTCCGTGTAAGTCTCTGTCCGTCGGCTGATGGGTCTGCAATGGAAGACTGAAGTGTCTGTAATGGACTCTGAAGAGTCTTCGACGTATGGCGAAAGATCCAAACTGGAGGCCGAAGAGTCTGTGATGCAAGCCAGACAATGAAGTCCAGTCTGAATACGAAGACTGAAGCTTCTCCGACGAAGTGAAGTGTTGACTCCTTCTTCAGCCCTTTAAAAAGTCTGTTTGTGCTCAGTCATTCTGACGTGGGCTCATTGCGCCCTAGGGTGGAACCAATCATACCCCAGGATGGGCCCTTGATCCCACTCTAGGGAGAAATCCAATCATATCCTAGGCGGGCCCTGGTCACGCTCCAGGGAGGAACCAACTGTACCCCAGAGTGGGGCTCCCACCAATAGGGAACCGGGCTGCTGAGTCATTCAGCCAAGTTGACACATTGCATCAAACACTACACCATTCTCATCTTGTTTTTTCCTGTTGAATTCTTATTATACTTTTGGATCTCCACACTGCTGCCACCTCCAACAAGTCTTCCCTGAGCTCCCTGTCAGGACCTCTTTGATATAGGCCTGCAATGTGCAGCACTGCAGTTATGGTTTGATATTTGTTTGAGCGATTATTGATCCACATCTGTCTTCTCTGACTAGAGTCTAAGCTCTATGGTGACAGAAACCATATTGGGTTTTAATGAATTCCCATACCCCATTTTCTAGCATAGGGCTTGACAGTTGGAATTCAATATACCTTTGATCACTGGAAGCATGAATGACTCGCTGGCATTATTGTATAAGAATTTCCTTTATATACACCAAGATAGCACAATGACCTTATAGCACAATCTATAATATAAAACATAGGAAGAGAACTTGAACCCTTCCAATAATTAAAGTTTTTGGAAGTGATATTGTCTTAACATCCTATAAAGGTGCCACATTTCCTTGACAAAGAAGCCCTCCCAACTCCAATACAAGCCTATGTCTGTGAGATCTGTAGTAACGTGTGTGTAATTTTAATCTCTCAAAAGCCTAGGAAGGCATCATCACCAACTAATGAACTTAGAGGACATCTGACAAATTCTCCCTAAGGCTTCCTAGAAAGAACTCATCTCATTGCAAGAGGATGTTTTAGAGCCACGCATGTACGCATTGACAATTTTCTTGTCAGCTCTTCCCTGAGTAAATGTTGACTTACGCAGCCCTGCTCAGATATTAAGCTACCGAGATGAGGACAAAAATCTTTCTAGGCTTTCTAAATATGCACAGCAAGAATATGCGGCCACAGAATGACAACAAAAATAATAGAGTGAGAATGATTCTCGGGGTGAGAAGTTGCCAGTATTGATTTAGCTTTCAGCACGAACTCGCTGAGCCACATAAAAACAAACTCACTCTGCCATAGGATCACCTTGGCAACCCCACTCTAATGTGAGAGCAGAGATGGAGAAAAGAACACTGTATTTATCTGTGTCTAACTGAACAATCAAAAAAATATAAATTCAGTGTTCCAAGCTCTTTGTAAAATACAGCAATTTTTGTAAAGTGTTCAAAAGCCCTGAGCTCACAAAGAAATATGGTGCCTTCCAGAGGAAAGGCACATACACTCAAGGGTGTGCGGGTCTTGGGGTGCCCCTGTGTGAGCCTGCAGATCTCCCTGTATGAGCCTCCATGTGTGTGATGTTGCTCCGAAACAAAGCCAGGCACGTCCGAAGCAGGCCTCTCAGGTTTAAATGAGGCCTCACCTATTCTAGCACAAGAGAGAGCTCTCGAAGAGGAATCAGGACAGTGATCAGGAAATCTTTTTGCCCTGCCTCTATTGCCACCAGAGCTGGCTCTTCATTATGACTCCTGCTTTTCACAGACATCAGATAAAATTTAAGTGTGCATTTCATGGCTTTATCGAAAATAGCAAGTTAGAATTATCTGCTAGACTCCACAAATTATTCATACAGTTGAGAAATTAATTCAGCATCTGAATGGAGATCTTTATCTCAGAAACAATAAATTTTAACTGATTTTAAAGGAAAGTTTGTGTGAACTACCATAGTCCATTAAGTTTGAGAAAATAGCTTCCTTGCAAATGATTTGCATATGGTGCAGAAGTCCATAATAGTGAATGCTAAAATCTATTACTCAAAGGATTATATTCCTTTCTCAAGAGCTAAAGCCAATGAAAAATCACATTGCAAAGTTTCACCCATGAAAAAGTTATTTCAATCGTAAGTTAAAGAAGTTGTGGAGAAACATGCTTCTAAAACTGTTCGGAGATCGTCCAATGGAGTTAGGAAAAGATTTTCAATCACTTAATTCACTCACCCTTCCCAAAACAAATGGCTATCAAATATCCATCTAGATCCAGTCTCTTCCTTCTGGTCTCATTATATCATATTACTTGAATGATCTTTCTGAAACAAACAAAAAAAAAAAAAAAAAAAAAACTGTCTATGACTGTGCCATCCCCATTTATAAGACCACTACTCACTGCTGGCATGCAGTGTGCCGAAGCGAGTGAGTCAAGGACCAGAATCATCATATACTTGCTACTCACTATTGTTTTTCTTTCCATATTCCATTAAAATAGTGTTTTAAAAGTTAAATGAAGCTGGGCGTGGTGGCTCACGCCTGTAATCCCAGCACTCGGGAGGCTGAGGCAGAAGGATCGGTGCGAGTTCGAGACCAGCCTGGGCTACAAAAGTGAGCTCAAGGCCAGCCTCAACTGCATAGCGAGACCCTGTCTCAAAAAGACAATAAATAAATAAATAAATAAATAAATAAATAAATAAATAAATAAAAATAAAAATAAAAAAATAAAAGTTAAATGAACCATAAACACAAATACAAAAGCTCCGACTTTGCCCCGTATGTATGATGACTTCACTATGCAAGCGGAAGTTTCGTGCCTATAAAAAGTACCTAATCCTGCTGTTTGTCAGGCCAAGCCTTGTAATTTATTTCAGTTGTCTACATAGACAATCTGAGACTCAAGCGCTAGATATATGTGCGGACTTTAGTGTATGACCCTTCGTTGTTAAGCTATGGATTAAAATTATTTTTCACTGGTAATTTAAAAAATGCTGAGATGACCATGTAGACTCTGCTATGCTTTACAGGCACAATGGTGAGAGACACTATGTGGGTACAGAGAAAGAGATGAACCAGCGGAGAAGCTTGTCCAGTGGCCTGTGAGTGAAGAAAATGAGGGCCTAGAGCCAAGGAGCCCAAGGAATTAGGGGTGAGGTGCAATCCCAGGAGAAGATGCACGGAGGGTCTCCCAGGCCTTTTCTGGGAGGTGGGGCATCATTAAAGGGAAGACAGCAAACTTTGGGGTACTCCTAGGACTCCTCCACTCGGCTCCTCACTTGGCTTCCATCATTCTGTGATGCTGGGAGTCTGTACGTTCTATTTCTGGTAGGTTAAGCCTTGTGGATGGGATAAGCGGATACCTTTGACATTTGATTGGAGATAGAGAATGGATGAATCTTCAAAAAAAACTGCATGGTTTACAACTTCAGACCAGAGCTCAGGCTCAGGATACTTTCCTCAAGGCTTTCCATCCTTACTTCTTTCCCACCACTGCTAAAGAGGCATACAGCTCACACGTGTGTAGGCCAGTAATAACCAAGTGAGACACAGCAATTGTGTGTCGCATTCTGCAGCCAGTGGCAAGCTCGTGGCAAAATCCTGAGTCCCTTTCCCTTTCCTCTAAGGGTGCTCATAGATATAGAAGGCTAGAAAAAAAAAAAAAAGGTTAGAAAAATTCAAAAAGGAAAACAATAGCCTTCCCCTTCGGCAGAGTACTACATTGCTATAGGTTTGCGTGCCTTTGAATGCTAATAACCTCTCACCTAGTCAGTCACTTGCTAAAAACTTTAGCTGAACTCAAAGCGCAGAGAATCATGGCACAATCTTACATTTCCTTCATGCACCATAATTTTATGACAGTGGGCAATACTCAGGTCACAGGATTCCTCCTATGACCATTTCCATAAAAACCTCCCAGGTGAGGAGTTTCTGCACAATTTATGTGTCCACTAAAATTTGGAAAATGGAAAAAATTATAGTGTGTTTCAGATAAATGCAGCACTTAAAAGTAGGAGTATCCTACTCCTTCTATGAAAAAGAAAAGAGTAAAAGTTCACACTATATGAAATGTTTGATGGATGTAATTAAAAATAAGGCTTGATGGTTTTGGTCAGCAAAGGTGGCTTATTTAAAAATTGTTCATTATTTTTCTCTTTTTATGTATTTAGTAGAGTCTACAGGGCCTCACTACGCAGATGGGACTCATAGTGATCCTCCTGTTTTCAGCCTCCCAAGCGCCGGGAATACAGGCACGCGCCACCATGCCCAGTCTCATTCGCGGTCTCAGTGTGCCCTGGAGGCAGAGGCTGTGCTACACACCTGGGACTGAACCCCAGTCGCTCAGCCTGCCTAAGCAGGCGCTTTAGTCTGCTGAGCTTTTGTTATTTTTTCAAACAAAAATCTAACTTCATATTTAGGAGAAAATGTCAGGTTATAATGTGTGGAAGCATTGCCGTGGCATGAGATCGGGATTGTCCTCACGGCTCATGTCCGTAAGGGGTCATCCTCAGTACCAACGGAGCAGAGCCTGGCACTAGCAGGCGAACAGGAAGACAGGGAGAGACACTTTGGGACAGGGGGCGAGCAGCCTAACTTCGCGAGCAACCTGCTCTGGGTAGACATCCCTCCGTTTTACGGTTCTCTCCCTACCTCTCTAACTGGTAAAATTCAAAGTACTGAAGATTAACCTTTTATTTCTCTCCTCTGTACTCCCTAAACAGTCTCATGCAGTGTTCTAGCTGTACATGCTTATACCCTGGAAACTCCTGGATTTGTACCCCAAATTCCTAGGCCTTCTCATGAACTCTGGGTCCATATGAGATACCTTCACGTTTAGAGTGCAGCTCAAACTTAATCCAAACAAACACCTGTAATCCCTTCCCATGGTCTAGTAGTCAAACCTCCTCCTAGCCTCTCTTGGGTGATGGGAGCCTCATCCTTCCAAAACACCAGACCTCCCCTGTCCTTAGCATCCCACTCTCACTGTCTGCATGCAAATCACCAGCAAGCCCTCCAGTACAACGTCTGAATGCCTCCACCTGCTCTGCGATAGGCTAGACCACCAGCGTCTGCCACTAGACCTGGTAGGTCACGCTCCTGTCCATGTGCTACCTGCCTGGCCCACCGAACGCAGGGGCTGATCCTGTAAGTAGGTAAAGCAAATCCTGCTATTTCTCCATTCAGAAACGGCCAAGGTCTTGCGGTCTTCTCACATCTCATTAAAGCCACGTCAGTGCACACGCTATTTCTGTTTTTTGCGCTGACAGCAGTGCAGCTACTCAACTTTCTCTGACTTCTGCTGCCACCGCAGATCGGGGAGACACCAGCCCTGCTCCCCAGGAAACAATGAAACACTTCCTGCGGTTTGGAAGGCCCCTTCCATGCTTCCTCACTTGAGACAAGGAGATCATGGCTGCACTCCTTTCAGGAAAATCTTCTTCAACTGTCTCTCTCTCTGAATCCCAACTATCTTAGTTACTCGTCTCTCATCACTGAGACAAACACTGACACTCAAAATGAGGGAAGGAAAGGTTTATTTAGCTCACAGTTACTGAAGCTTTCAGTTCATATTCAGCTGGCTCCAAAGCAGACTGGCACATGGCAGAGAGCGACCTTCCATGGCGACAGGCAGAGCGCAAGAAACCTGGGAGAGGGCTCGCAGCTGCTCAAGCAGCTAATGTCTCTTCCTACCTTACACTGACATGCAGATCGCCTGCCCCAGAGGAGGGGCAGCACCCACACCCACAGTAACCAATTATAAACTCCAGAGGCAGCCAGTCCCATTACTGTATGAGGCTTTGAGGGGACAACTGGACACAAAACATAACACCAGCCTGGCACATCCTTTATTCTCCTCATAGATAAAGTTCCACACTGCCTACTTTGAAGTGTTTGCATTTTGTCTTTTTTTAAATGTATTTATTACAGGGTTTACAGGATCTCACTCCAGAGATCAGAGTTGTAGTGATCCTCCTGTTTTCAGCCTCCAGAGTGCTGAGATTACAGTCGTGCGCCACCACACCCAGTCTCAATTGTTGTTTCAGAGTGCCCCGGTGGGCAGAGCCGACAGGGCAGGCCTAGGATAGACACGCTGGCCCCTGCATCCGTCTAAGCACATCTTTTAATCCGCTGATCTGGCCGGCCCTTGAAGAATTTGTATTTTGACTATCATCTCACTTCAGAGTATTGCTTAGCTGTAATCTCCACTTTTTAAATAGTTTACTAGGCTTTTAATGTCTGTTTTTTCCAAACAAGATGCTAACACCACAGAGTTGTAGACAGCAGAATAGTGCCTGGCTTAAAGTAAGGACGTAGCATTGACTGATTCATGGTTGAGCACGCATTCGGTCAGTTTCTTGACCATTTGTCCAGGACCCGGAGTTGAACTGGTGGCTGTAGGTCACGTCTGACTCATTCAACCTGCTGCTCTGCCTTGACCCAGCTCCTCCTCCTCCTCCTCCTCCTCCTCCTTCTCCTCCTCCTCCTCCTCCTTCTCCTCCTCCCCCTCCTCCTCCTCCTTCTCCTCCTCCTGGGGTGCTTTCACACATGACTGTGACTGAGCTTTGTCTCCAGTCCTCCCCAACCCATCACTTTTTGCACGATTTAAATGTGATTCTCTTGTGTTAGAAAAAGGAAATAGAAATAACAGCAAAACAGAGTTTCACAACAGCATAGTAGTGGGAGAGTAACAACAGTGACTATACTGTTCATTATTGTCTTCATAGCAGTCATTCAGAGCTCAAGGCACAGGCCTGGCCTCTTGTCCAAACAGCATCAATACAAACCTTTCTTTTCTGAGACGTACCCATTGATGCCTCGCCTCTGAAATAGCTTCAGTGGCCCAACCTCAGTCTTGCCTACAGCACTCTCTACAACTTGCATCTAACTCAGGGTTTCAGAAACTCAGCCTACAGACAACTTCTTGAAGCTTTTCCATTTAATGAGCTTGGTAGTGTCACTCTTAATTATATTTTCCAGACTGTCTCTAGTCCAGCCGTGTTAAAAGCTTGTGGACTTTCCTTACCTTAACCCCTGTGTGAGGTACTTTGCTTGTCTCTGTTAAAAAAAAAAAAAAAAAAAAAAAAAAAAAAGGTCTGCACCGTCTTTCAGACTCAGGTAAAATTTCTTTTGATTTCTTGATTTTGGCCTGCATGGAAGGTATAATTTGATTTTTATCCAGGCATTCCTCTGACCTTCACACATTCACCCAAAACACATTGACTACTAGCTAAGCATCTGATATGAAGCTAGGAGTCGGTAGCTCTAGAGTAGATACAGGTTGCACTTTGGACGCTTTTAGGACGGTTGCAATTTTGAAAGGGAGTGCCAATGCGTAAGATGCAATGAGAGGAAAAACAGAGGGAGACATAGGGTCAGAGAGTCAATATATCAATCAGTGCAGATTATAAAATCGTTTGTAGCATGCATAGTATTTGATCAGTGGCTTGAAAACAAATAGGAACCTGAGCCCAGGTAAGTAGGCAGATGTGGAGAACAGACATCCCAGATAGAAAACACAGTCTCTCCACTAACTCAGACTGTGCATGAGGAGCTGAAGGCTGCCGGGTAAAATCCAGGGGCTGGACAGCAATGGGGACCAAGTGGTCAGTGCTGTGGACAGATGTCCACTTACCCCAGGAGGAGACAGAGGAGACAGTGACCAGCGCCATGTTCTGTTCACTCCTTTACTAAACCTGCAGCACATGTGTTTTTCAATATTTCTCTTCTCTGTGACTAAAATCCTTGGAGTTGTAAGGAAAATACCTCCTTTGCCTTTGTGCCCTGTTCCTCTTTCGCTTATTCACAGACTTGGGACAGGATGTGTGCAGAGGACAGGAGACAGGGTGCGCTTGGCAAGTCCTGCATGACACTTGGCAGGTGCCAGGAACTCCACCCTGCCAGGAGGGACAGCAACGTCTTTGCCATGAAGTTCAGAGAGGGTGCGCTGCATGGGATTCACACATGTAGACATACAAAACACCGGATACGAACTGTCAACAACAGTGGTGTTAAATTTGGTATTCTATCGACTGTCCATTATTCCAAATTTTATGAAAATGTAAAGTACTCACCTAGATGTCACGCTGAAGATACACGAGGGTGTCTAAAAGGCTGCAAGTAACTTTTTCAGCCCCTGGAACATAAAAATTTAATTTAGGATCATGACACATTATTTTCAATATGCAAAAATGAAAAGGATATAGCTGCACCTTTGGGTGGATTTTCGCTCTCAATGGATCTGACTCTGAAAGGATGCCATTGAAGCATCTTTTAAAGGAAATCGTGCAGTTTTTAAAAGTAAAATTTATTCACATGGAGATCTCTCCAAAATGGATAACGGTATCACATATTTGAAGTGGCACAAACATTCTATATCCATTCCTTAGTCATAAATTGTGTGAAGTACATCAGGCATAAAGTAAAGCTCAACTATGAAAATGCAGCATAGCCTTCCTTCCTTCCTTCCTTCCTTCCTTCCTTCCTTCCTTTCTTTCTTTCTTTCTTTCCTTCTTTCCTTCTTTCATGTTTGCACTTGGTGCAGGGTGCTGCTACACAGTTCTGACTCCCAGCGATCCTCCTGTTTTTAGCCTCCGCAGTGCTGGGACTACAGGCCTCTACCACCATGCCAGTCTCAATTGCCATCTCAGCAGGTCCTGGGGATGGGGCCAGTGTGGCATGCAGGACTGGAGACTGAACCTCCATCCCTTCACTTGCCAAAGCAGGTGTTAGTCTGGTGAGCTATCTCACTGGCCCTAGCACAGCCATTTTTGATTCGAAATATAAGTTCAAGCCAACTCACTTGGCCCATAGAGCAGGTAAACTGGCATTTAACTTGAGGCAGTCGTATGAATCTTGGCCTTGATATGCAATGCACAGCCTTCCCACGATTTACTCTCATTTCAATTGCTTTTTCAAAGAAGGGCTACGAGGATAGCCAACATTTTGGCCCTACCCTTTAAGGTTACTGAGGACTCAGGACAAAAGAGAAACTGTGCTGTACCATCCTATAACTCAGTGGTGTCGCAAATTTTCTGGTCAAGGAGATTATGGGACCCCAAAGGAAAGGGATAAATGAAGTATAGTGTGTCTAAGGAGAGTCACCTACAGGAAAATACTCTCTCAGGCTTTCACAAAGAGCAAATTGGTCAAGCAATGGCCATGACTCATTCCGATGGCTGACACTGACAACAGTTCTACAAAGCACGGTACATGGTTCCAAAGTTAATTCTGAGGGGATTTGACCTTGGAAGATACAAAAGATGGATGTTTTGTTAAACAGGTCTTGTTGTAGCTTGCCCTTGATCATCCAGTGGAAAAGCTTAATTATGAGGCATAAAATACAGAGCTAGATTAGTATGATGAGCTGTGAGAAGCTTGAATCAACAGACTCCAACGTTGTCAGTTTTACCTGTAAACCAATACAATTCAGGAACATCCGACTATGTATAGAACCACTTTCTCTCAGTTCAAAGAGAAGAATTTTTTTCTTTTTTTCTTTCCTTAGCAATATCAATCAGAAAATTTATCATGTCTACACCCTGTGCTTGTATACAACAATATGCAATGTGTCAATTATTGCGAACGTACTGACTTTTTCAGGGCCAACGGTCTAGCTCAGTATACTAAGCACTTGCTTAGGGGCCAAGGTTTGATTCCTGGCCCCACCTGCTGCACTGTCCCCACTCTTGAGTGCACTGAACCGGCGATGGAGTCTGGGCGCAGTGGCGTACACCTGCAATCCCAGCATTTGGGAGGCAAGAAACAGAAGGATCGCTATGAGTCTGAGTTGCACAGTGAGACCCCGTAAATAAATAAATACATACATACATACATACATACATACATACATACATAAAATTTCTTCTTCAGAGTAAAAGGATTGATAGAAACCCCACCATGGTAAATAATTTGAATTTGTCCATGGGTTTTCATTTTATTTTAAATTAACATGCAACCCCAATACATTTCTAGATAAAGTTAGTCTCAAACAGTAGGAGTCCCTGGAGAGTAGCATGGGTTTCCCATTCGACCGAATGAGGCGTGGAGTATGAGCAAATGGCACAACTCCCTTGAAGTCACATGGTCATGCATGCTCCGGCCACTGGTGGCAGCACAGCTCCCTTCTTAACAATGAAGGTTCCAGAGCTATTTCAGCGGCCTCTTGAGATGAGGGATCGATTCAGCCATTAAATTATACATCAAAGAGATATCCTAGAAGAATTTAATGCTTCCAACCAAAGACTGGTGAAGAGAAGAATTGGAACTATTAAAGCCACACAGTTTGATAATATCAATCATCCCCTGTAATACTACTTATCAATAAGTACTTATTAGTAGCTAGTTTGTGTTTTATATAGCACATTCCATATAACGTGTGTGTGTGTGTGTGTGCGCGCGCGCGCACTCGCACGTGCACACGCGAGCAGGATCTCACTACGCAGCTGGGGGGACTTGAAACAATCCTCCTGATTTGTGCCTCCCGAGTGCTGGGATTACAGACATGACAGCACCACACCCAGATTCCATCACCAGCTCAGCACACCCAGCTATGGGGCTGGCACAGCATTTGGTGCCAGGCGTCCAAACTTGGCCACTGTGCTTGCCTAAGCAAGCCCTTGGTGTGCTGATCTATACTGCAGGCCCTATATCGCATATTCCGTATTCTACTCTCTTTGAAAAACAAATTAGAAATACACAAATAGGAAAATATTAGAAATTCATCTCAATCCATTGTGACCTTTCTGCTCTGATTCTCAATATGGGTTGGAGATTATAATCTCATAAAGGACTTCTTTTGCTAAATGTCAGACGTTCTCTTAGGGATTCTTACATAATGGATGGAATTGAGTGACACCTAAGCACTGGTATTTTTCAAAAATTGTCCAGGTGTTTCTTATACAAAGTTCTCTTTTTATTATCTTCTAGTAAGGCTAAATTTATTCAATATCCTAGCAAAAGTTTTGATGATAGGTATCCAACAGTAATGAAGTTCTATCACTTCATGATATCAACAAAGCATAATCGTGCAACATACCATGGTCAACTGAAACAGGAACTTCAAAGAGATGATATTTATACATTATCCAAAGTGTTTTTCTTGCATCTAAATAAGTCTAAAGCAATGGTCCAGACATACATAACAATGCTCAAGAAGCTGAAGCAATCAATATTAATCTCTTTCCTAGCTTGTTTAGATAAATCTGACTATGACTTTCTGAGGGGTTCTAAAGACTAGTCTAATTCTTTTTCCCAGAGCAGGTGTGTTTCTAAACTTCCAGTGCAAACTAGAATTTATTATTCTAGCCTTGTGTGACACATCAGAGACGAGTGATAACACTATTAGATGTGTAATCGCTTCATATGTACTTTATCAAAGGACAATTTCATACCAACTTGTTCCTTTTCCTGACTGGTGACAAGCTTTTAAAGAGCTTCAGCAGAAAATATGAGATTAATTGCATCCTAGGACAATGCAACTGTGGCTTCCAGCTTCTGAAGAGCAGCATCTAATCAATAATCTATTAATGACTGTGTTTTCAGCCCTTCTAAATTAACAGCTAAGAGCAAACTGTTGTTTTAGTCACTACTCCTTTATAGTTTGAGCCTAAAAATCAAAACAAGTAAAACTGAGGTCTGGATGAATGTTGACTTTAACAGATTGCTTCTGTTCAGCGTAGGTAGTTTCTGAATTTATCTCCGTAATAGGACAAGATGAGATCTTCAAAGAATTTCTTTAACGCTACCATATTTTAGAAATGCTCTCCCTTGACTAGGCAGGGAGGGAGACTTTTGTTCTGTCTTCACCATGGGCTTCTTTGATCTGTTATTCCTTTTAGAGTATAAAAAAGAAATAGGTGGCAATCTCCTAGAACAAAAGTAAAAACTTCTATCAGAGCCATTTTAACCCCAGGGAAGCCACAACACTACCATTTCCATTGGCTTTTGGGAACTCTTCTGGGGCTCTAGCTGGGCAGATGCTACCAATGTCCATTCCAGAGCCCGTCAGAGTCCCTATTTTAATGAGAAGGAACCTCGGAAATATCAAGATCTTTGGACGTGAAGCAATCACAGTATAAGACAGCGTCTAGAATCTTCTAGAATGTGAGATAAAGCCAAGTGTTTTAATTGAAAGAAACAGAAATCATTTTGGCCTGAAGGGGCAAATATAAATGTCATGCCCGTTGTGTCTTTTGGAACTCTTATGGTATGGGGAAGATGAGAATGTAGTTAGTGTTGGCAAAACAGCAACAATCACAGCGGAAGAGCATGCAGCCCACTCTACAGGGCCACATGCCCTGTGGAAGTGGCAGGCAGCGGACAGACCTAACTATATGCAAAGGGTAGAATCAATGTTATTAGTGTGTGTGTGTGTGTGTGTGTGTGTGTGTGTGTGTGTGAAAAGTAACAAAAGCAAAAAAAAGAAAGCATCAGTCTATAAGAGGAAGGGCTTCAAAACTGTAGAAGGAAACACACGGGCAAGGAAGGGATTTGGAGGGAGGTGGCCTAGAAGTCTATGCCTGGAGGAAGAACAGAGGCAGGCAGGAAAAACAGAGCCTCGACACTGGCCAACAGTCACCAGAACAACCAAAGTCTAATGAAAAGCAACCAGAGAATGTGCATTACCACTTCCTACTGCATGGGCATCTCCTAAAACCTCCACTAAGAGCCACGCGTTAAAGAAAGAAAAGCATGAAAGAACAGAAAGGCCAGAACCAAGAGAAGTGAAACTGGAGTTTGCCAGAAGAAGCCAAACGTTCTTCTGCTGACGGATCCAAGGCATCTTAAACACCACCTGGCTCCCGGCCACATTTACAAAATTCCTCGTGCCAAAGCTGAGTCCTTCTAGTATCTGCTTCCCTTAACAGAATTGCTGAGTTTCAACAACAAAAACAGTGAACGACAAAGCAGGAAGAAAAATCAGAGGCAGTACCACCCAGCAGAATCAGCCTCAAAGGTGGTCAAGATAGTACAATTCACCACACAGGGAAGTTAGAGTAGCCATAAATAATATCTTACGTCTCTGTTGAAAAAAATCAAACAATTTATTAGAACAGATAATCTCAGAGAGAAAACTAATTTAGAAAATAAAAACAAAATGTTAAACCTGAAAAGAAGTGAAAAACAGGCTTGAAGAACTTCACTAACATAAAATACACAAGTGAGAAAAACAGGCAAATCTGAAATGAGTCTGTAGAAATGGATGCACAGAACAGAAATAATCATAAAGATCACAGTTTCCAAGAAGAGCAAAAACTTTTTAGAAGTTATAACAGTTGCTCAACTTGAATACTGGAAGTTCAAACAGAGAAATGGTCAGAAGAAATACTTGAGGGGCTGGGGAGATACCTCCATGGTACAAGCACCAGATTGGCAAGTGCAAGGCTATGGGCTTGAAACCCGGTCCCGCAAAACACTAAATAAATAAATAAATAAATAAATAAATAAATAAATAAATAAATAGAAATACTTGAGAAATACTGGTTGAAAAGTTTACAAAATTTCTTTTTAGTTTTTATTTTAATCTTTTCATTTTACTTATTTATTTGGTACAGCATCTCGCTATGCAGCTTGGGGTCTGGGTGATCCTCCTGTCTCAGCTTCCCAGGTGCTGGAGTTACAGATATGCAATGAGTTCCAGGGACAGCAGAGTACACAGTACTGGGGATCAAATCTGGGTCTCTGTGCTTGCCAGGCAGGCACTTAGACCATAGAGCTATCTTCCCAGCCCTCAAAATTATTTCTATCCAACTATATATACATACAAACTGCCAATAAAATAGTACCAGAGAAGCAAAACACTGTATCTATGAAAGAGGTGTTCCAACTGCAAAAGCCATAGATCAAAAGTGACTCTTGAAATTAAAGGAGAAAAGAAGCCACCGATCTACAGAATAGGAGGGATAAAAATTAAGGTCATTTCTCCTAAGAATCTCAGTCATCAGGAAAATAATGGTATGATACACTAAAAGCCTGTAAAGAGAAACACTGCCAGCCTAGAACTCTCTCAGTGAAATTTTCTTCAGAAAGAGAAAAGGTTTCCTCAAACAAACAAAATCCAGGAAAAACCAGAAGACGGAGAGATTTCTCAGAGGGAAGACACTGGGTTAGAAACTTTGGCCCACACACACGAACAGTGGGCTGCAGCTGCAGGATCGCTGAGACAGCACATGCTGAAGGAGCGAAAGAATCGGAACAAAGGGCAGCGAAAGCTGGACTGAGGAAAATAGAGGGAAGAACGCAGGAGAAAGACACACTTACGTGTATATGCAAGGTAGTTTGGATGCTTGCACCGACTTCGGCTCCTCTTTTCAAAGGAGCAATTGATGCTTAATTTTTTTCTCTTTATTCTTTTTTTCATTTTGCTTTGTAATCCCTTATAGCTTTTTTGCTGGTGTTGTTTTACTTCATTTTATTTAACCAATTTTGCAGATTTATATATGATAACCTGAGCGACTAATTTGAAAATAGCATCATGTACTACAGCAGCCACTGTGACATTTTGTTTCATGAAATTTTGCAGCATTTTCAATGCTATTTTAAACTATTTCATATTTTTTTGAAAAACAAAACTATCAATGAAATGAAAGGGCAAACTTTTCTTCATCTTAATTTTGCTAAGGTAGTATGAAGAAAAGAATACATGGCACACATCTTACAATTAATAAAGTCAACAGAAGACAGACTTTGGACTGGGAATGGAGTAGGAAAGAATGATCTATTCTGATGTATTTCATAAAAGATAGTAGAAACATTTAATAAATATATACTAAGGTGTTTTTATTCCTTCTTATCATTCTCTGTGTTAACCATTCACAGGATCAGTAAGTATTGGCAGTTACAAAATATGAATAAAGATAAATAAGAGTGTTCGATCTCTAAAGAGTGACGTAGGCAAGTTGACCTCTACTATTAAAGAGTTTATAGAAGAATCAACAGAAGAGTGGATGTAACAAAAACAAAACCCCAGATTAGGCCCCTTTTCACTGAAAAAAAATAACACTCAGTTTCTTCTACTGCAATCAACAGTATACTGAATACAACAGAAATCTCTTGTTATTTAATTAAATAGATCTTCCTAGTTGAAAACATAAAAACTTATTATATGATTTAGTTAGGTGACACATACAAACAGTGATACTGGTGGAATTATCTTTTCATGGGACCAAGCTTTACCAGAAGGGAACTAATTATTTTAATAATAATATAAAATCATATATGTTCATAAAAGGCTCACTACGTATTGTGAAGTTTAGGAGAACCATGGAAGAAGGGGAGCAGAATGACATGTTTGAGATGTGTCTAGACTAACGTAGCATGAAGTTGCGAAGCTATTGAGGGGTACGTGTGACATGCATCATGTGACAGCTTTCTATGATAGAAACCTGTAAAGGGCCTGCAAGATTTACTAACTTCCTATTTTTATTTTCACTAATTTTGATAATAACAATTAGAAATTATTTCATACAATTTTCTCTCTAACAAGTTTCACATGTTGTTCACGCAGGGTCACTATTTGTGCTATGGAATAATTTAGTGGTGGGGTAAAAAACGTGGACTCTAACCTTGTTCTAACACTCACTGTCGTGTAATTTTGATAAATCATTTGATTTACCTCAGTCTTTATAGGAACAATTTAAAAAATTGAATTAAATACAACTAGAACCATGAGGCCAGCTAATGCCTCAAACCCATAGCAGCTCAATGTGGCATAATCTACAAAACTGAAGCCAACCATATCCTAGGAATCTAACGCTGCTACGGATGGCAACGGCACCCCCACATACACTGTGCCCATCGGCCGCCAGATGGGATCGAGTATTCTACCTTCATGCTTCAAGGTAGGCAGACACCACCATGCCTCTTCATAGAGGTGGTCTCCCAGGCCCAGACAGTGACCTGAATGGCCAAAGGAGAAGCATTTTAATTGATTCAAGACAGAACTAGACGAGTCTAGAGGTTGTCTGTCTCTGAAAGGAATCAGAACATTATCTGGTCTTTGGGAGATGAAATTATGTCGATAACAGGAAAATCTCTAAGAGTGCCTGAAGATATCAAGAAGAAAGCAGTTACCAGTCTCATGCCCGAGCCCTTAAGCTCTCAGTGAACACTGTGAATGTATGACTGAAGTGTCTGGGGACATCCGCAGTGGGGAGGGCGCATGTGTCACTACATTACCAGGGTAAATTGACTGACACAGACCTCTGCCACCGAGGTTCCCAAGTTATGGAGACTGCCGTGCTAGAATTTCATGCATCGCTTTGTTTTAAATATAATTATATTACTCTGTGTTCCTAAATACTCTCTTCTACATAAAGTGTTGTAATCTTCTGAAAAATTGTACTTCCCTGTAATAAAATGAGATAGCTACAAAGCTCATAATAGACATAGAATAAACTATAGCTATTATTAAATCAGTTAAAATTAAAGTCCTTGCTGAGAACATTTTATAGAACTTGAAAATCCTTATTTTAATGGTTTGGATGTTATAGACCATTAGATTCATGCTTGGTTTTTCTCTAAAAGGACAATGGATATAAACTGTTTTATCTCGAGCTTTAAAAAGTACTGTCTCTAGGCTTAGTATGTTGGCACATGCAGGCAGCCCCAGCATTTTGGGAGGCCAAGGCAGGGGAAGCAAAGTTCAAGCCCAGCCTAGGGAATTCAGGGAGATTTTGTCTCACAAAAGGCCCAGGGATGTAGCTCAGTGTGAAGCTCTCAATTCAATGTCCTGTACTTCAAAAACTGCAAACCCAAATATAAAACCTTCCCTGAACCTCCTTCTCCGAGTGTTCTGAAACATTATTACAACTCTCAACATTCAGAAGAATCTTCCTTTCCGGCCCCACCACCAGGTGAGTTCAGCTGGCCACCAAGATTGGGTGTGGTAGCGCAAGCCTGTAATCCCAGCACTAGGGAGGCAGAAACAGGAGGATCACGACGAGTATGAGCTGTGTAGTGAGATCCTGCACCAAATACATAGAAAAGGAGGAGAGCCGGGCGTGGTGGCTCACGCCTGTAATCCCAGCACTCAGGAGGCTGAGACAGGAGGATCAGTGTGAGTTCGAGACCAGCCTGGGCTACAAAAGTGAGCTCAAGGCCAGCCTCAACTGCATAGCGAGACCCTGTCTCAAAAAGACAAAAAAAAAAAAAAAAAAAAGAAAAGGAGGAGAACCTTCCCATTTAATTCAGAGTCAAGGATAATACACACCTATATAGCACTGAATATTCATTTTGAATGTGAAACCTTTCTCATGGTGCACCTGTGAATCAAAAAATAATTAATATAAAATATCTTTTTCTCAAAAATCTTTATATTTCAAAAGCTGTTTTTTAGGGACCAGTGGGATAGCTCCATGCTACAAGTGCCTGCCTGGCAAGTGCAAGTTCATGAGTTCAAACCCCTGTCGCACACACACACACACACACACACACACACAAAAAAAAAAAAAAAAAAGCTATCTTTTGAATAGTCCAGACATTCCACTAAAACACATCATTTACTTTTTGTTTGTGCAAGTCATAGGATGAAGAACCATCAGACACTATTCTATTTCTTTCCTGAAATAGAAGCACCACTGTAACCATATAAAATCGTTCTTGGCAGTTTTCTAGTCCAACAGTGCAATCTTGAGACTTTCGGAATCTTCGAGCAAGTTTAAGGTTAGGAGCGCAAAAGTTCCAGTCCAGAAAACACTACAATGGCTGAATTGCAGCCTTCGCGCTTCTGTGGCGAGGGCACGCTGCCCTGCGTTTGATAAGGCGCCACCTCAGAAGAGGGAAGAGTAACTTTAAAACAAACACTGATCTTCAGTTTTTTTAAAAAAAAAAAAAATTACTGGTCATAGGACCCGCCGGATAGCTCAGAGACTAAGCGCCTGGCAAGCGCAGGAAGCAGGGTTGACTCCTCCACACTGCACGCCCTGCTGTCCCCACCCCGTGCACGCTGAGCCAGCGACCGACTCCCTGCCTGGTGGCGCGCACCTGTAGTCCCAGTGCTGGCGAGGCAGAAAACAGGAGGAACACTACGAGTCGGAGCTGTGTGCTGAGGCCCTATACCACATACTTTTAGAAAGAAAGGAAGAAAGAAAGAAAGAAAGAAAGAAAGAAAGAAAGAAAGAAAGAAAGAAAGAAAGAAAGAAAGAAAGAAAGAAAGAAAGATTCTGCTTACCTTTTTATGTCACCTTCAACCACACTGCTGTAGCAAAGCTGTTTCAAAGAATGTATCACTTTAGGAAACTCTAAACCATACAGAAAATGCATGTTTAAAACACTAAGTACCCACACGATAATTATCTCACCCCTCGTCCTCTGCTTCCGCTCTCGGTCACACACCCTGGGCCCTATGCACCCAATATAGCTCTTCTCTCGGATATCCCAGTCAACAAACATGCACTGAATATGGAGCGGATTTTAGATAAGAAAAATCCAGAAATCAGCTGCAAGTGTTGGTGGGGCCCAAAACGCTAAGAAAAATAAACAATAAACCCGTAGCTGGTGCCTGCAGGCAGGTTCACAGGACAGTGCCTACGGCCTCTTCACAGCTTTTCCCAAAGCGTTCCAGATAAGCAGGCATGAGCAGACGGGTGTCCCGACGCCAGCCGCAGCCGCATCGCCTGGGTCACAGCCAGCCCTCCGCAGATCTGCCCTCCAAACTCGCACCCTGGCCATCCAGGTCTGTGGCAATTAAGAGAAAACCAAGTCGCTCCCAGAGTGCCTTGCGGTGGCGGTTTACCCAACTCAGGGTCCAGGATAAGTGTTACCCAAAATCCATGGTCTCTACTTGAACTGTTACTAGGCACTCATTTTTTTTTCCGCTTATTAAATAATTTTTTTAAATCACCACAATGTCAATGTCACCTGATGTTGCTACATTCTGTCCTCAGAACCATCTTAAGGCACACGTACTGGTCGGTCAGGAGAATTCTGGACAATTAGTAAGGGGTGGTGAGGAATCGCTAGCCTGGGTGGCACCTGCGGGGCTGGGAGGCTGGTACTGTGGGTTAAGAGTGCCACCTGCAGGACAGAGACGGCACGACAGGGAGCGTCTTCAAACGCTAAGGCTGAGGGCCACCCAAGACCCTGCGCAGCTGGGTCCTGGAGGCGCTGTACCCACTGACTTGTGCTCCCTGCAGAGGGAGCGTCTCTGTTAATAACGCTCAAGCCGCTGAGCTCACACTGTCTGAAGTCTACTGGGGCAGGTGGCAGCGGCATTTTCTGTTCCATCTAAGACGGGCATTTAAGGAAATTTTCCACTCGCGGATAAATACTAAGGATCCACGTGCACATCTCTTGAGGCAAACTCCTTTCGCCGTCTTCCACGCATAATCAGCAGCAGCACTCACCACTTACCTGACGCCAGGGCTCGCGTTTGGATGCCCCGCCAGTTCCTCGAGCGGCCACAGCTGGAGCTCCCTCAGAGGTGGTTGGGTCGAGGCCTGTGGCTCTGAAATTGATTGGCAGCATCAGGCCAGGCCCAAGCACGCTCAGAGGAAGGGAAGGGCGTGCGTGCTGCCTGCCCCGAGTAGCCTGGATAAAATGGAAGAGGCAGAAAGACGCTGCGGAGGCCGTTGGTAGCTTTTGCTGTCTCTGTCTGCAGGGAGCTGCTTTTCTGATCCAGGAAGCCGCTTCTGCCCGGCCTCACTCACCCTGCCTTGGAGCCAGCCCACCATGGGCTGAAATTTCTATGAACTATGAGCCTAATCACCTTCCCTCTTTAGCTTTGGATGCCGGGCACTCTACCTCGGCAATGCAAAAAGCCACTGAGACACAGACACACAAAGACGCCGCGGCAGGCGACCGCTACTGTCCCACCTCGTTAGCCCCCTGGATCACACTGCTACGCAGCTCCAGCTTATTTCACTTGATCACACCTACGCTTCCTACCCGACATTTCTGCCTCGGTGTCCTAGAGATATGCCCAATTTAGCCTGGCCAAAGCATTCGCAAACATTCCCCTCAGCCAATCCCTTGTGTCTCTCCTCCCAGCAGTGCGGTCACCGCTCACCTAATCACCAAGCCCCCCTCTCCACCTCTCCACCCACTCAATCGCTTCAACATTTTCATGTCTCTATCTCTGTCGCCACTACGACAGCTACTCCCTGCTCTACCTCTCTCCCTATCTCTCTCTTTCTCTCTCTCTCTCTCTCTCTCTCTCCACCTCCCCCCCCTCCAGTAACTTTGCAGCTACTTCCCTTCCGCTGGATCTTAGAAGCCAGCTTCTCCAGGGCACCCTGGTGCCCTTGCCCTCTGAGGACCGTCCAGGTCAGAACTGCTTCTCACACTGCCCCGAGTCTCTGGGCTTCTTTCCTTCCCCTCATTGGGTGATTCCAAGAAGCCCCAATGATCCCCTCAGACATAAAGTTAGATCCATCATTGCTCATCTAAAATTCACTGTATCACCGGGGCATGGTGGCACAAGCCTGTCATGCCAGCCCTCAGGAGGCTGAGGCAGGAGGGTTGTCGTGAGTTTGAGACCGGCCTGAGCTACAAAGTGAGCTGAAGGCCAGCCTGAACTGCACGGCAAGACCCTGAGTCAGAAAGCTTAGACTCCTTGTGTCTCTGTTTTCTTGCTCTCAGTAGATAGAGCCACGGCCGCAGCCCCGCCTGTGCAGACGGCCCAGCCCTGCTCCGCGTGGGGTTGTCCTCATCTGCATCTGGCAACCAGCTCAGCCACCCTCTCCTGCCCCACGAGACAACGTGCCTGGCGCCTTCCTCCTTCAGGGCTCCGACCCCTGCCTTCTTGCGTGTGCTGTGTCCCAGGGTTCCCCCCCAGCCGAAGTCTCTGTCCCCTTGTGACACCTCCCCTAACAGCCTGTATAACACACACTTCACCCTCACATCCGCACAAGGCAATACCGCCACCTTCCCCTGCCCTTCCATACCCACGTGGAATTTTAAGATCTGTTAGTGTTTTCTGTCCTCCTAGAGAGCAAGTGGCCTCAGATCCACACTTCCTCTGAACCCTCTGACTGATTTCCAGTAGGCAGAAAATGTCCAGCACTTATTAGACGTTCAGTGTATACTTCACACGCACCTACGAGTCAGTGAATGAATGAGTGGATTTTAGTCATGAAGAAGCCCAAGTAGGTAAAGTCCTGATTTTCATACCTTACAGAACTCCCTGCACCTCTAAACTGATGAGCACAGAGGCAGGCTGCCCTGTCCACAAAGAGCTCCATCTGTCCAGCACAGGCCCCAAGACACACGCTCTCCACACAGCCTCCACGGAAGCTCCAGCTTGTTTACCCAAGGAGCAGTAGCGATCGTAGATGACGTCTGCTCCTCAGGATGGGACCTGCAACCTGGACCGTGGCGCACATGGCTTGAACACCTCCACTTTCCCTCAGGAGCACTTCTCCTTGTTGTCGTTGATTCTGTTCTTCCTCCCCAGGGCTACCGCAGGGTTGTGAGTAACCTGCCTGCCATCTGTCAGCTTTGGATGACTACGTTAGGATCAGGACCACATCTGGGCTATGCCCCAGCCCTGGCCAAGGCAGGAATGAGAAGGAGCCACTTCTAGTTTCTGGGACATCTGTGGGTGCGAGCCGCACAGGTGCGAGCTGTACAGGTGTGAGCTGCACAGGTGCGAGCTGTACAGGTGTGAGCTGCACAGGTGCGAGCTACACAGGTGCGAGCTGCAGCAGGTGCGAGCTGCAGCAGGCGCGAGCTGCAGCAGGTGCGGTGTGAGCACACAAGGCTGTCAGGTCAACAGGCAACGCTCAAGTGTGTGTGGGGTGGGGGGGTATTTTCAGATGCTTCATTCAGAGTGCTGCCGGCGCATGGACCCTTGGGCAGGAGGCACTTAGTAGGATTAAGGGGTGAAATTCCAGTAATGCTAAAGAGTTTTCACAGAACCCTAAAAGTGGGAGAAGAGAACGACTCAGTTCTTGTCATTACACACTGCAGCAGATCACGCATCTATCCAGTGCAGGAACTGAAAGTAAGGCCCCGGGCTCCAGCAGCGGGGATCTCACCCCGTGCACGGTGCTGACCTTGTATGTAGAGGGCACCTGGCTCTCTCTCCCCAGTGCCAAACTGGGTAGAGGAAGAAATCTTCCGGGGGATTACAATGAGGTAAAGTCAGAGAGAGGAGTATCACCAAAACACATGCCCTAAACATAATTTAATATTTAGCTGTTGAAACATTAATGACTAAAGGTTGGCTTAGCTTGACAGAACTTTGCCACTGCACCTTGAAAAGCGTTGCTATAGATTTTGCGCAGACCAATGTACTGGGATAATTGCGGCACTGGGACCAAACTGGCACAGAGAGGAACACAGACAGCCCGGTTGCCCTTGGCCTATTGACAGACTGAAGCGTTAAGGTCACCAAGCCTCAATCCCTCTAGAATCTCCACCCGTATTTCCTGTTATTACCATATGAGTCAATAGATAAATGTAGAGCTTCTATATTCTGCTCTTCACCTTTCATTTCAAACAAACAGCCAAACAATTTACAAAGACACCAGCAATGCATGAGTTCTGAGCGTTCCATCTTTTCCATGGAGTTGGTGTGTGTGTGTGTATGCCTACAAGTACGGACAAAGCCTCCTGTAGTCATGGTGGGTTGGGTTTTGGACTGAGAATAGAGTGTGTGGTCGAGTCACACAGCAATGCTAGGATCCTCAGATACATGTTCTTCATGTATTTTCCTTGGCCTTTCTTGTCTTTAATCACGTGTTTTAAATAACAGATAATTTTGTGTTTATCACCTTATAATCTATAAATTTCATTTGTCAATGCTTTATCTAATGTTCCATGACTCTTGTGTCCTATCTGGATGGCCTTTGCCTAGCACAAGGTCGCAGTATGTTTCCCTACCTTGTCTTCTAGAATTATTATGTTCTCAGCACCTCCATGTTTAGGCATAGAATCCACTGTGAGTTAATTTTTGTATATCTGTGAACTATAAACCAAGTTCTTTTTGAAATCACATTTGACATATTTATATTCAATTATTAGCACACCATTATTTGAAAAGGCTCTCACTTTCACATTAAATGATTTTGATATATTTGGCAAAAAAAGAAAGCTGTTAAATGTATGAGTCTATTATTATTGGGGACTGTATCTCATTTCATTTATCTCTATATTTATTCTTATACCAATATTGTGCTGCCTTCATTTTAGTAGACTGAGTATCTTGAAATCAGAAACTAAAATACCTCCACCTTTGACTTTCTTAAAAAACTTACATATGTGTATGTGTTGTGTATATGTGTGTATTGCATATGATATGTGTATCTATTGCATGTGTTTTGTATGTATATGATATATATATATATCCTCTTTTCCACAATCTTCCAGAAATCTCTCTAAGGTTCCTATGGAAATGCACAGAAGTTATGGATCAACTCGGAAAGAATGCAAATCACAACAATTTCATGTTTTTCACTTATTAGATTGTCTTTAGTAATGTTGAATACTTTTCAGGGTCAAAGAGGAAATAGATAAGATAAAAATGAGAGGCTGCTCTATGACTTAAAACCGGCAAGCCAAAATAGAATTTTTTTTTTCTTTTGGTATCGAAAAGACAGACACTGAAATGACAAATATGCGGAGCTGACAAAGTGGCTTTGGTATTAGCAATGGACATGGACGCGCAGAAGGAGTAACAGGCTCACAGAACGGCCTAGCTCCTGGCAAAATCCGGGCAAGGAGAGGTAAATGAAGGACAGATGATTAAAAAAAAAAAAAAAAGAGTCTACATTTGACATCAAAGATCCACATCCTATCCATATTGCAAAAGGTGACAGCAAGAGGAGATGAACAGGTAGGGAAATGAGCTTTAAATAATTAAGTATTTTTTGCTGAAGGATCAGGAATTTGCTATGTGACGCATTCGCTATCTCGGCGGAAGTTCACACTGAGGATAGAATTATCCAGAAAGACCCTTACCTCTATGGAAGATCTTATCTAAGGACCCCAATCCCTGAGAGATACAGAGGGGACCTGCAAAACCTGAAAGTGTTATTTCTGCAAGCAATACTGCCCCTTTGAACTGAAAGTGGTGTGAAACAGCCGGTCTCCCATAATTCTGCATTCAGGACAGAGAGCTTCTGGGCTGAAAATATTTTACTTCAAGGAAAAGGCGGTGTACTCTGAGGACAGAGCGTTAGGCACATGGGCACAAGGATGAGGCACACACGGCACAAACCAATGTTGTTTTCTCCTCTAGTTATTGAACTCGGGTGAGATTCATGACCTTTTATTCTTTCCAGGTTCTTTTTATGTAGAATAAGATCACCTGCAACTGCTGTCTCCTGCCCACCCCATCACGGTCTCCTGGGAGCAGAGAGCTTGCTGTCTATTTCCTTAGATCTAGAGATAGATAGGGAACTTCTCTCCAGAAAGAATCAGGCCCATATCCTGGCCCAGATCCTCTCTAGTAGAGTTTAGATGATGAACATATGAATTGAGAAGCAGGCACATTGTGAACCTTGAGACTTAAGTGTTGATTCTGTTATGGACAGAGAGTTGAGCACATTTAATGGGGGGAGGAGCTGAACAAATTTTATTTGGAAAAGATGTGAGTCTGGAAGAGTGAGAGCACAGATTGTGAGAACCTGAATGCAAACCCCGCCCCCTGCCACAGTTATATTTTACCTCCTATTTCCTGGAACTTGTGAATGTTATCTTATTGACAAAAAAGATCTTTTCAAGATATATCTAAGTTGAGGCTCTTGAGATGAAGTCATAATCTTGAATTATCCATCTGGGTTTATAATACAAGGGCAAGTGTCTTTATACTGAAAAATACAAACATATACAGAAAGGAAAGGCATGGAGTTGTGTAGCCACAGGCCAAGGACTTTTGGGGGCATAAGAAGCTGGAAGCGACAAGAAAGGACGTCTCCCGTAGGGTCGCTGAAGGAAACGTGAAATTGTGCACACCCTGATTTCCGTTATCTTCCCTCCAGAAGCGGAAGATACTGCATTCCTACCATGTTAAGCCACTTAGTGTGACAATGTCTGATTGTGGCTCTAGGAAACCAATGCAAATATGCGGGTCTTACAAATATGTTGCTAGACTTGTTCCTCAGTGTTTCATTTTGGTTACTGACGCATACTATGGTACTGATATTAGTCAAAACTGTCACTGCTGTATTCCTACGTGTGGTATATTTTTCTATGTTGTTTTTAAGAGTCTGCGCTCTTGCGAACCTCACTTACACTTTCCCATTCATTTGTGCATAACCCTTAGCTATTTTACGTAGGGGATTTGCCTCTTCCCTCCCAGTGTGGAGGACTTCTCTTTACTTTCCTTTACTTGCACAGTAGTTAGTGCCACACTGAAGTGTTGACTAGAAATTGTGAGTAGACACTCGTGCCTTGCCCTCAACCATAAGAGTTACCTATTTTTCCAATACTGAAACTAACCAAGGTCCTCGTCTACCAATTTTTGCCAGACTGGGAAAATTCTTACTTATTCTTAATCTGCTGAAGGTAAATATTTATTTCAGCAGCGCTCCATCTTGCATTCAGCATTTTGGACTCACACTTCTCTTGAGAAAGAGGGAAAGAGAGACACCCCAACTCTCAGAAACTGAGCCAGCATTAATGAATAAGCCAGCTGTTCTTCTCCTGAATATGATCGCACAGAATTCACCCTCTGAAGAGATTAACCGAGGCCATGAGAGAAATGGCAAAGGTTCATAATATACGAGCAGAGAGAAAAAAAAAAAAAAAACAATCATTCTGCTGTATGTAGTAAATGCTAACATCCCCTCCAAAAACAAATGATAGGTTGAAACCCTAGATCCCAACGTGACAGTATTTGTAGTTTGGGCTGTGAGAGGTGATTAGGAGAAAATTAGGTCATGGGGGCTGGGCCTGTGTGGTCAGTTAGTGCCTTCGTTGAAGACTAGGAGACATAGGAGTTCTCTCTCTGGTCCCTACCATGTGAGAACACAGGAAGAAAACAGCCCTCTGAGAACCAGGAAGTGGGCGGTGCTGAAACTGTGTGTCCACCCACATGTTGATCTTGGAGTTTTCATTGTTTAGAGCCTGCGTAATGAATGTTCGTTAAGTCACCCAGTCTACAGTAACTCGTTACAGCAGACCAATCCGATGAAAACACAGTGTCACTCACTGTTACAATGTGTGTCTAGATGACCCCAATGCCTCATGCGCTCCTGGCATGGGTGGGAGGTCATAGAGCTGGTGAGTGACTCTCGGTCCAGTGCTGGGATTACGCCCCCGAGTGCTACATCCGCCCTAGGGCAGGCAGCCTGCATGCAATACCAGGGAGGGAGAGAGGCTGGCTCTCTGCAGCTCCTCCCTCTTTTTGACTGTTGCTTTTGCTGTCTTCTGCTGCCCTGAACCACCACCTTCAGCCATGTGCCACTCTGCACTGGGGCCAACCAAGCCTGCACTGAAACCTCCACACACTGTGAGCTAACTAACCTTTCCTTCCTTCCTTTGGGGCATCAGGTATGTTGTCTTAGCAAAGAGAGAAAAGCAGCCAAGACACCAAATGCCAGCACCCACTTCTCCTGGCCCAATTCAGTGAATGCCATGCCTCATATTTTATCCACATGTTTATAGTCTTCCTCACTATGGATGCCATGTACAAACATACACAGCTGTCCCTGCAAACTAGAGAACAATCTCTGCTTCCTGAAAGATGCTTCTAATCATCCAAGTTAAAGCCCAAATTCTACAGCTGTTCTCCTAAAATCCCTTCAACATTCAGCATGGCTATACTTGCCTGAGCTCCTCTTAGCTTCAGTGAATTAGATGAACCTGACTGAGCTAACTGCAGCTGCGTTCTGTAGGTCTTTCTATAAATGACATTGGCAGAAAGAATGAACTCAAAATCACCGTAATGTAACACTTGCAGCAAATGAATGAGCAAGGCAAGGTTTCGTTACTTTTTATTCTACTCAGAATTCTTACACTATTTCTACAGAAATAAAGATAGGTGTGGCCTTTACAACGAGACCAGAAAAAGTATGATATTTCTAATAAAACTTTTGATATGCTAACTTTCTAATTCTGGATACTACTGTTTTAACCGATTAATCTTTACGTATTTATAGCCAGGTATGCTTTCTAATAAATAACATTAGAAAGCACTTGAAAAACTAGACAGATCAAGAAAAGTCAAAATAATTAAGTCAATGACATTTGGCAAGACTGGTTAAATTCAATATTGCAAAGCTGTGTCAGAAAATATACCATTTAAAATTAGTATGCTGCCCAGAAAGCTGTAGAAGGTAACTACCAGAATGATAACAACAAAATAATGATGGCATAGTAACAAAGATAATAAGCACTATGGTTTAAGTATTTATTCTTGAGGAAGGTTTCATATTTATTATCTTTAGATTTCAGGGCCAGCTTAGTAAATCACCATCATGATTCTCATTTTAAAATACTAAAAGAAAATCAAAGTTTGAAATGTTAAAGTGAGAATCTTAAGATCAAATAGCTAATAAATGTGAAAGTTTTCCACTTAGATCAAGCTCTAGTATGAGTTCTCAGACCCGTGCTGAACCCTGTGGCTTTGCTTCCTTCCTTAATTACCACAGATGATAGAACAGAAGGCTTATGTCTAAAGTACAGAGTAATGTTTGACAGTTTTGCACAAGTACAGAAGCCTGCTGTCTTCTAAAGAGTGGCTATTGATGAAGTACCCCGTTCAGAAGTAAGAACTATCAAAAGAAAAGGGAAAGAAAGAAATGTGAGGTGATACAGTGAAGAGAAATGTAGGTTAAAAAATAATGACTAAAATGATAAAACACTTTGAGTTCACTGCAAGCAGGGAACAGGGGCATAAGATATAATTCCTGGAAGGAGATATTTGGCATCTATTAAAGAGACAGGAAAAAAAATTCATTAGAAAAGAAATATGTCTAATGCTCATATTTCTGTTGTACCAGTGGAATAAGAACTGGACTTTTAGGTCCAGAAGAATGAGTGAAAGCTGGATGATTGATGAACACAAAAATTCCTAAGCCATGCTTTCTAACAGTACAAATATCACTCGTGTCTCTCTGGGTCACTTGTAGACATAGCACATTGCTTTGGAGACCTCGTCACCGTTAACCAGCGGTGTTCACCTAGCAGAATACAAACGGCTAAGTAAGGCCTCCCTCTGGTAAAATTTGTTTCACAGTCACAGCTTCATCCATGCACTACACAGCCATCTAGTGTCAGGTCATCCTATTACTGTCACATTCAAATCATGACTATAATCCTTATTACCCCTCCCACCATCTCTACTGTCCATACACAATATCAGAACAAATTATTCTTTACAAAGATCTAAGACTCAGTAACACTGAGAAGCACAATCATGTTTTAGTCTATGTCTTTATTGCATTTAAACAGAAAAATTCTTTTCTTTGAGGCGTTCATGTTACCGAATATAAACATGGAAGATCTGATTAAAGAATAAACAAAACAAAACAATAGCAAAAATGTTGCAAGAAATTTAAATGAGAAAGAAAAAATTAAGCATTAACTGCTCCTTTCAAAATAGCAGCATAAATAGGCCATGGAATTATCCAGACTGATTTGCATATTCCTATTACTTCATACAGTGAAATTCTGTATCATCTCTAATACTGTTTTATCTTTTTCTATCACTGTTTTCTATTCTTTAAAAAAAAAAAATCCTTTCCATGTAGCCAATACATGGGGAAGAAAAATAAATCTATGAAACATAAAGATGACATATATCCCTCCAGGAGGATTTTCAATCAACCAAAAGATCAAATCAAGAATTAAATTTACAAATCTTTCTTCAATGTCCCTTCCTTGCTTCCAACGCTCACTTCTTAGGTTCAAAGACTGTCCTTTGGAGATGACTGGAAAGTCACAAAGCGTATTTTTGTCCTCACTGTGAGCCATCTTGTCAGGGGCAGAACTGACCTTGCTGGGCCCTGCGGGCTACAGTGCCTTTGCAAACATCCATCATGTACCCTTGACTTCCTCAAAAAGAAATTTAATTCAAAGAAGATTAAGGACTAATCATTACAATAAAAGCAATCTGAACAGATCTTAAAGAACAAATATCACAGGCACCTCAAACTCTACTGTAGTTTTGTAGAAATATACCGAAATAAAAATAAATTTCAGAGCTAAAGTAAATAAAAATAATTTTCATAAAGCTATAAAAATTCCAGAGATTAAAAAGTATAGTTTTAGACATCAAAAATATTTGAAAATATACTCACAAAAGCATGGAATCATATTTTAAAATACAAAGCAGAAATGTGTTAAACACTAGCATTAGTCTCAGTAAAGCTAGTAATTATTATCAGACTTATTCATGAGAATTATGTGCATTTTAAATAAGCATTAGACTGTCTCATATGTTATTTTTAAAACAATTTGTAAATATATTTATTGAAAATTAAAATTAACTTTGATCACATTGGTAAAGGTTTTGTTGTTACAGAATTTGCATTTGATTTGTTCATGTGATAATTCTGCAATTTAGTTCAGTTTTCTAAAAAATACTGCTTTTATAGGCAAAGGAAACATATTTTGTTATAAGGTACCTTACTGGCCATGAAAATAAAATTAATCGAAGGAAGAAGTAGAAGTAGAAGTGATGGCCAGCCAAATAGCTCAGTGAATTAAAGTGTCTGCAAGCAGGCGCAGGGGCTGAGGGTTCAATCCCCAGGCCTGCAGTGCCAGCCCCACCCCAAGGATGCTCTGAGGTAGCAACTGAGATGGGACGTGCCTGTAATCCTAGCACTTGGGAGGCTGTAAACAGGCGGATCACTATGAGTCCAATCTAGTAGTGAGACTCTGAGCAACCTGTAGACCCTTTCCTAAAATTACAAGAAGAAGAGAAGAAGAGGAAGAGGAAGAGGAAGAAGAAGAAGAAGAACAAAAGTGCCATGGCAACATTTAAATATACTTAACTAACTATATTTTAATATGGCAGCTTAATAATGTGACATACTAAGGAAAAAGAAATCCATGTTTCTCTAAGAAATGCATGTTCACTGTAAAATATAATTGAAAATAGATTTTTTAAAATTAAGAAACCGCATTGAAGCTGGAAACATCACTGGAAGTTCAAAACTTCTAATAAGTAGGGATCCTAGTTAAAATTAAAAATCAAAGCACATTTTATGTATCTGGACCTAAAAAGTATCTCGCAGCTTTCATCAGTGGGGGAAAAGTTTCTTCAAGTGTCTAATTAGAATTCATGTTCCAGACATGCAGAACTGTGAGAAATTTCTGAATAAAACATCAAATTGCAGTTCAGCAGTAGTATGGCTGTAAAACTTTTTGGTACTGATGGGCTCATTTCACACTGAAATTCCACTAGGCGAAGACGAAGCATCAAATGCTGACTTCTACACTAGGCAGAAGCCAGGACTGAGACACGGTCATCTCCCGGACAACTTTAGGGAAGGCATATAGTGAGCGCTGGGTTTGATGCTACCGTCGACAAAATGAGAAGTCACATCTCGTATTCTGGGCATTTCTTGTATTAGTTAAAAGTCTGCATTTCATGAACTACCAAGTATAAACTTCTGTCGCTGAAATGCCTACTTTATGTACATAGTAAACTAGTCAATTTGTACCCACACCTTAATCAAGTCACAGCGGAGAGGTCTGCCTTTCCAAAAGCAGGAAAAAGGGCGAGGAGTGGCGACTTCCCCAGTCACACAGCAGGTAGGCACAGAGCTTGGGCTGCTGGCTAAGCTCTGTCCCCTCCCCTTCAGGCCAACTCAGCCATGCAGTTGGGTTTCTATGTAACTGAGTCGAACACTCACCACTCCAGCTACATGACAAGACTTAAAATAACCGCTCAGCTGCCACATAAGACATTTTGAAGTTTTCTTTTTAAACCATAATGACTGCTAGATATAAGTAGGGTGGTTCACTGCATACAGTTGTTCCAAGAGTTTAAATCTCTTTAAAGTTCGCTTATCTGGTGTCTGAATTTTATTCTTTTACAGGTACTCCAAAGTCATAAGCATAAATCTTCTTAAATTAAAAATGAGTGTAGGTATTACATATGTAATCTGTGGACTTTAGGTTTATAGAACTCCTAAAGTTATGGAAACTGATTTCACTTAAACCTGTTCAGTTGTCCAGTATGAGAATTTTGAGGTTTTTATCAAATTCTCAGAGGGTTCTTTGATCCAAAATATTAAGCAACTTAAAGGGAGGATGAGGGAATTCTGATTCATGAAGCCGTATGTTGCTGAATAGTAACTGTCCTAAGAACCAAAGTTTAACTACAATTTTGTGAAATCGAATACACTCATTTAGGAGTCACTTTAATAAAGCTTGAAGATATCACTATCTAACTGATTTTGAAGGGATTAAAAACCTCTTAACATATCTATAAAATACGTTTCGGTTCCCCCAAGGTTTCCACTGAGAATATACAGGTAACCACAGTGCTAGTATTTACAAACAGGGTGACACAACTAACCTTACCACTTGGAGGAGGCGCCTTACTGGGGTACAGTACCTCATGGAGGATAGCAGTTAAAGAGAAGAAATAAGCAAGAAGCCAAGGTCAAAAAAAAATTAATGTAATATTTTAAGTATCAAGTTATTCGATATCACAACAATCATTGTAAGAAAAATTAATTATAAGCACTGGAACATAACACAAACCAATCTGCTATTAAAGTTGACCTGAAAATAGAAATGCAAAACCATAATAAAATTTTTTATCTATTTTAATTATAGGGCTTTGAAAACTGAAATACCCAGAAATAAACCTTTGTACACTGAAAATTATGAAATATTGCTACAGGAAATTGAAGAAATATATGAGCAGAAAGAGACCTCAAGTTTACGGGCTGGAACAAATAACACTGTTAAAATATCAGTACTATTCTAACTGAGAAATATATTTAATTCTATGTCTATCAAAACCCTCATGGTAAAATAGTGTGGCCAATATGGGCATACAGTTTGGAGAGCCCCGAAAACTATAAAGACTCTGTAACCACTGATGGCTATAATTCTCAAAGGGTTGCAAGCAAGACCGCAAAGGGACATCATGTATCTAGGATCATATCACAGCTACTTTTACAGTCAAGAAATAGAAGCACCGAAGTGTATGTGGTGATACACAAGTAAGGGGCCCACACACAACCGAATGCTACACAGCATTAGAAGGGGGCAGCAGGGGGCAGGGAGATAGTTCAGTGGAATAGGGGCTTGCCTGACAAGTGGAAGGTCCTTAGTTCAATCCCTGGTACAAAAAAAGAAAGAGAGAGAGAGAGAGAGAGAGAGAAGGAAGAAGGGAGGAAGGAAGGAAGGAAGAGAGAGAGAGAAAAAAAAGAAAAAAGGGGAATTCTACCAGGCTGTGAGACTGGTGAGCTTTTCAGACGTGATGCTAAGGCAAATAAGCCGACCCTCAGAAGACCCATGCTGCATGCTTCTATTCTGTGAGCTGTCTGGGACAGTCAGGATTCAAATGACAAAGTGAAATCGTGGCTGCCAGCCGCTGAGGAGCAGAGGGCGTGGAGCGGCACTGTGTGACGTAGGCCGAGTTTCCATTGTCCAAGGAAATATGTGCTGAGGTTGATTACAACATAATGTCAGCGGACTGAACCGTACACTTCAAAAATGGTTAAGATGTTATACTTTATGCTAGGTATTCTTTATCACGATTGATTTTTTCATAATGGATATAGAAAAGTACTCAAATGGCATAAACATAGAGATATATACAAATAAAATGACACACTACATACTGAGTTATGAGAGTCATGTAGTTTTTAATCATTTTATTCTGTGTCATGCTTTTTTGTACTTTTCAAACTTTTCTTAAGTAATTCCACATTCACGTGTTGCTTATTTAAACAGCGAGTAAAATTATCCTAGTCTATAAAATAGGTAAATTTTAAAAATAAATGTATCTATGCTCTTCACCTTAGATGCTAATATTACTTTTAAATTTTTTTTGTTTCATACTTTGAATTATCTTTTTATTATAGTGCTATATAGTGCACAAAATATTTTATTTGACTTTTTACCAGATGAACAGGAGGATGCTCAGCTGTTTTTCCTCCATGATTCAGTAACTTTCTTCAGAAAACTAAACATCTTTTCTGTAGGTTCAGAAAATTAATCTGTGACCTTTGTAGCTCCAGTGGACATCGGCAACAGTGGAACACCAGAAAATAAACACCAGTCTTTTTTTTTTTTTTTTTTTTTTCCTAGCACTTAAAATATCTATAACCTGGATTCAGCACTGAAATTTTGGGAAAATGCTTAATGAACAGTCCATTAATGTTTTCACTGTAATATCTCAGGGCAGATAAAAAGTCTCAGGCCTATTGGATCAAAAGCTGTTACTAAAAACACTAATAAAAGAAAATCCCAGGTCCTACCCTTCCCCCAGAGAACTAGTCCCCGGAAGAGGTGTACAGACACCCAGAACCGCAGGTAAACAAGGCATTCAGACCTGAGCCCACGTCAGAATGGTTGCCCCGGGAAACGACAAGTATTCCAGAAGTGCTCCCCTGATTAGAAAAACACAAGTGCGAAAATGCCTGCCTGATGCACCGAAGCTTCTACAGGACAGGAGGCCATAAACGCACAGGCGTCTCACAGAAGGTGGATGTCACAACTTGAGCTGCAGTCTCGGAAGTAAGTTCAGCTGTACAAAGTCAATATCATAGTGGGCTTTTGCAGCCCTGCAACCAGAACGTGACAGAGCAGCCGCACAAAAGGTCCTCACTTTGAAATGACCACGCTCAACGTCTTTATAGAATATGTCTGCGTCACAGGATGAGAATAATCAAACACGAGACCGGGGGTTTAATCCTTCCACTACAGGAACTAAGGTGGCTGAGGGAAGCCTCGGGGAATCTGGGCAGCGACCTGAGCTCAGGCTGCCATAATAAAATATCAAAGTGTGGCAGAAGCCATGGAAATTCACTCTCTTTCTCTTCTAGAAACCACAAAGCCTAAAATCAAGTCTGGCAAGGCTCAGCTAAGGTCCTCCTTTGCCATGACAGACAGGCACGTCACCCTGCGTCCCACGTGGCACACAGAAACCAAGCTCCGGGGTCCGTTCCTCATCTTCTCAGGGTTCTCCGCATGTCCGACGCCTCGTCATCTCCTGAAGGTGTCACCTCCTGATAGCATCACACCGAGGCTCAGGGCTGCAGGCTATGAACTCTGCGGAGAACTCAAACACTCATAATAGTGGCCCAGGTTAAATACAGCCAAGGTATCAAGCAAAGAAGAGAGTCAGTGTGCGCTTGACCCCAAGTGGTTGTCTCGGTTACTTTTTACTCATTGCTGGGACAAATACCTGACACTCAAAATGAAGGAAGGAAAGATTTATTTAGCTCCACCACCATGAACTGGATGCTCTCTGCCCTGTTCCACTCAGCCTTGGGCCAGCCAAATATGGCTGAAACTTCCACAGACTGAGCTAAACAAACCTTTCCTTCCTTCATTCTGGTGTTGGGTATTTGTCCCAGCAATGAGAGAAATGTAACCAAGACAAGGCAGGTAAACTATTTCCTTACCTAAAAGCAATAATGTAGAGATGACTTCTGTTCCTACGGAAAGGCTTAAAAATTTCTTACAGGATTGGAAATGCTCTCAGACAGTAACATTTATGTTAAGCGTCTGAATGATACTCATTATAAACACATTTGAATATAATTCATTATGTGATTTTATTACCATATACATCATAATGATTCCAAGTCATTAAAATAGTTTAAGCGCTTTAAAAAGAACGTTATCTGATTTAGAAAAAATCATTAGTCTTAAATATAATTAGTATTCCCGATAAACTGGCATCTCTTTCAATTCTGTACATTTGTGTTTCTGTTTAATAATCAATCACTCTCATAAGTATCACGAAAAAGCCCCAAAGTGCTTAGCTGGGGCCAATTTCACAAAAGCCTTGCGGTGTTTGTGCAGTAAACACTGTCTTTGGATGATTTGCAGGAAAGAGCACTGCTGTTTGCCTGAGCTGCTTCGGCGCCTCGGGGCAGTTCTGGAGTTCCCCCACCCCCACCCCCACCCCCGCATCTGTGCTCCTGAGGGGCGTTGTGAACCCGGAGCCCTAGAGTAAGCTGGGCATCCCGGCTCTCAGTGGAATCCTTGGAGCCCAAGGTCCAGTCCTAGACAAAGGTCTGCATTATGTCTAAGGAACATGCGTCTATCTGAGCAGCTTTGTCGTTCTGGTCTACAGCATTCAAGAGGATTTATCAGCTGGCCCTGCATCTCTTCAAATGAAAAGTGAAGAAGCAAAAGTCAAGTCTGTCATTGTTCTACCAGTCACTGTCTCTCCACTCTCTTTGCTTTGGATTGTTTGCAGTAATGGTTTTACAAACATTAAAATGCTCCTGTTCTGAAGCTTGTTTTCTGTTTTAACACCACGTGAAGTCATGCCCTGTCCCTCAATATTCCTTTATCTTTCTCTGCTAAGCACTGTTTGTATCAGATAAAACCTCTTTATTACAATGCACTAAATAGTCCAGAGATAGTTTACTGGAGATTGATTAGAACGTGGCCTTCCCAGCTCAGACTTACTTTAGTTTCACAACAATCCCTGCCAAGAACAGAAACCAAGTTAATGGGGACTTTTGGGTTAGCTCAGTGGTTTAAGTGCCTGCGTGGGCAATCCCAGTCAGGCACAGGGGACAGGGTTTGATGGCCAAACCAGCCCTCAATGCAGCCTGAGTTAACCAAAAAACAAAAACAAACAACAAAAACAAACCTCTCAGTGGGGCTGGGGAGATAGTTCCGTGGCACAAGTGCCTGGCTGAAAAGTGCAGGGTCGTGAGTTTGAACCCCAGTCCCACCAAAAAAAAAAAAAAACTCCCAGACGCCAAGTTAAGTTCTTTTCATTTGAATACGTAATACGATTTTGTTCCACACATATGTCCATTAAACTTTTCCATACATCATGTTCTACCAAAGCTAATCATTATGCAGGTTAAGCTTCAATCATTTTCAATAACCACTTACTTAAAACTTCTATGTACCAGGAACTGTATTACATGTTGTCTAGAAGGCAAAAGTAGTTATTAAGACCCTTGGTAGTAGTTTATTATTTTGTAAAACAGGGTATAACAGCTACATGACAAACATATACTGAAACTGAAATCAGGGAAAGAGAAAGAAATAATGCTTTACATGTGATAAGCACTTCCAGATGCGAATAATTTATGAAATAGATATTCAACAGGAGCGAACTCCAAACACATTCTTTGCAGAATTAGTTAATATGCAAAGCCAAGCCGAATCCATTCCTCCCTCTGTCTTCTGAGATTTGCAAAGGGTTCTCTCTCTAGGACTCCTACCGGAGTGAGTGGGGGAGAATTGGGTGGAGTGGATGACATCATGGTGTCAAGCAGCCTCCAATCAGAGAGCAACCAGGGAGCGGGAAGAAAGAAAGAAAAGCCCTAGAGACAAAGCATCCCTGTGGAGCCTGTGCGTAGGGGCACATGCCTGTAATCCCAGCAGTAGGGAGGCAGAAATCAGGAGGATCAGTGGAAATCAGAGCTGCGTAGTGAGATCTTGCACACACTCGCACGAACACACACAGCAGCACAAAGCGTTTCTGTGGACTTGGTCATTTGGTCTGGGACAGCAATGTTAGTGACCAGATCCCTCTGCGGAGATGAGGCTGTGAGCCTGCACAGCTTCATAGATCTGTATTCATTAGAGAAAAACAAAATTGTACTTCGTGAGAAACTCATGCATGAGAGCATAAAACCAGGTATCGAAGAGTCTGAGTCTAACTCAAACACCCATTTTCCTACTGGCCCACAGCTTTCTTTTCTTGTCTGGTTTTGTCAGGAGGGTAATGCTGGGCTTCTCTAACGAGTCTCGACGTAGTCCTACCTCTTTGACTCTTTGGAATATTTTGGAAAAGTTTACCTTAGTTTCTGTTAATATTTGGTAGAATTCACTCATGAACTTGTCAAGTCCTGGATTTCTTTTAGACAGGAATTAGTTTAATTACTGATTCTTTTTCCTAAATTGTTGTTCCTCTGTTCCAAAACTTTCCATTTCTTCTAGTTTCCATATGTGTAAGAACTCATTAATCGTACAAATCTCACCACCTTTTTTCATGCCCTCATGGTAATTTCTCATGACCTGTTATACAGGGTCACATAGGTACTAATGTCTCCTCTCCTAAGCCTCCTTCTATACATCACTGATCCCAAATGCATGATAATAAACTGTTAAAATATTAAGGTAGCAATATTAATATGTGCTAGACCAGTCTCTGGATTCCTTGAGAACAAGAGACATTGGTGTTATCTTCACCATAATATAAATAGAAGCTAGTACAGTAGGACGGGTATTTTTACATAATTGTTGGATGGATGTGTGGAAGGAAGATGGATGGATGGACACAGAGAGAGATATCGAACAAATGCATTATTGAGCTGCATGGACGGATGGATAAAAACTGAAATTTTCTAGTTAAAATATGCTGACTAAGTGATTACGTGTCAGGTCTATAAAGAATGGCTGATGTGACACTCCACCTAACCCGTGCAGGGAACAGAGCTCCAAACAGAAGAGACAAGATAGCTGAATGATCTTCACCAAAGATCTTCACCCAGAAGCTGTGGCCTTCACTGCACTTCTTCACTATGAAAATGAAATTAGTCAGAACTCAGGGAGCAGCAACCAGAAATGGCGAGAGTTGTGTTTCTCAAAGTGTCTCAGTTACTCTTCTCTCATTGCTGGGACGAATACTTGACACCCAAAATGAAGGAAGGAAAGGTTTATTCAGCTCACAGTTACTGGAGATTTCAGTCCGTATTTGGCTGGTCCAAGGCTGAGTGGAACAGAGCAGAGAGCATCCAGTTCATGGTGGTGGGACAGAAAAAAGCGGTGACAGAGGCAAACAACCAACCAGGGCAATAGGGAACAACAGAGAGAGAGAGTCTGTTTCTCTGTTTCTCTTATAATACATTCGGGCTATCACCCCAGGCTGGGGAACGTACACACACCCATAATCCCAGCAGTACTAAGACACGCAATCCCAGTGGATCATGAGTCAAGTCTCAAACTCTAGAAGTCCCCACTCCATGACTGCATGAGGCTTTAGGGGAACAACTAGACACAAACCATAACACAAGGTAATGTTATTAAAGATTAGAAGAATATCATTTTAACCAGAGCTTACAAAAGAAGTGTGGCAGAACCCAAAGAAATCCAAGGAGACTGAGGAAAGACAGAAAAGGTCAGCACTAAGGAGACGACTGCAAGTGACATGCTGAGCCAGATTTAATGAAGGCATAGCGTTCAGGACTGGTGCTCATGAGAACAAGATACCCAGGGAGGGGCTCCACTCAGAAGAAGGTGTAGCTTAGAGAAACAAGCAAATCTAGGAAATGGGAGCCAGCATCAGAAATGGAGCCACAGATTCCAGTGGCAGCTAGAGTTCTCCCTTAATGCTAACAAACAACACCTAATTTATGCTAAACATTCATAGATAGGCTACAGTTTTTATCTGACAGATAAACTTTTATAAACTTACTTAGTAACAAATGATCATAATAAAATGATTATCACTGAGACTCCAAGATCTTTCTGAATTAAAACAAAATAGTTCGGACATCGTCATTAGAATAACTCAAATTTAGTTAAAAAGAATAAGTACCAAGAATGCTGTTCTTCAAGTTCCTGGTCTGCTAGACCAAAGGAAAAAAACACTCTGAATTCTTCAGTGGATCTTCACTCTGCAATTCAGCTAACCTTCAATGAGCCACAGCTCCCAAGGGCAGTCTCAGACAACTCTACTTTTTCTTGAGACTCTGAATGCAAAATTTGTCCTAAAATACTTCTATTTGTTTATGCCCAAGGTGATCAATGATATTTTTGAACAAAAACACCTTGGGATTTCCCATGAGTTTAGAAGTGCTTTTGTCTTAGAAAAAAAAGACAAGTTGGAGAAGTTAAAAGTGAAACGCTGTGAAATATTCAGTCACATGAAAATTAGCCAGCGGAGCATGAAGGCTTTTTAACTACTTTACGGATCACGAACACTTAAAATCTTCAGGAGGAGGTGCGCTACAAACACTTGATAAATATAGATGCTGCTGAACACAGGCGAACACTGCTGTCATCATTCTTCATCTTAAAAATAACGGACTCAGGCTGGATGTGGTTGTGCGCTGACAACCATAGCCCTTCTGGAAACAGGCAAGTAGATGGCAACCTTGAACCCAATATGGGCAACTTAGTACTTACCAAGACCTTATCTCTAGCCGGGCGTGGTGGTTCACGCCTGTAATCCCAGCACTCGGGAGGCTGAGGCAGGAGGATTGGTGTGAGTTCGAGACCAGCCTGCATAGCGAGACCCTGTCTCAAAAAGACAAAAAAAAAAAAAGACCCTATCCCTGAATAAGAAACAGAAAAGAACTTAGGATATACCTCTGTATGAAGGTCCTAGGTTCAGTTCCATATTACAAAAGACGAAAATTAATACAGCAAAACTGAGACCACATATCAAATTCCAAGCGTTTCCAGAGCATCTTACACTCATGTCGTTGTTCAGCAACTATTTTATGAGCAGTTATGTTCCACATCCTGGTTCTAGATGCTGGAATACATGGTGAACAAGAACGTGGACAGCTGTCTTCCCAGTGGAGAAATCAAAAAATAAATAAGATGGCAAAGTAGTGAGACAAGTGAGCTTTTATGATGTGTGTAAAATATGAAACAACCAGACAGATGAAAATATACTAGTTGATTTTAAGGGGTTACTAGAAGACATGACATGAAAGCTGAGATGCAAAGTATGTAGGAAAAATAAACAAGGTGAAACAATGATGATCCAGGTGCAGGCTCACATGGTGGAAGGCCGGCACCGTTTATGTTTGAAGAAATAAAAGTTCAATGAATCCAGGACAAAATGCAAAGGAAAAACTGAGATAGATGTACAGACATCTTGTGATTGAACGGACACCCAGCCCGTAATACTTTTTGCCTACTGGCTGTCCTGCTTGGTGGGGCTGTGTCGGCTTAGCAATGTCACTACCACTGTGGAAAGGGAATGCTGCAGTGGCCCCAGGGATGTGGTCACCACCCACTGCTTAATGTGGCACTTGTAAATCATCCTGGCCTTCTCCGGTGCACCGCTTTCACAAGCCTAAGCACTTACATCTTTCTTTCTCTTAACGAGGAATGTTTTATTTATTTATTTTTTCGTTTATTTTTCTATATTTAGGACAAGGTCTACAGGGTCCACAGGGTCTCACTACGTAGATCGGACTCATACTGATTCTCCTGTTTTCAGCCTCCCAAGTGTTGGAATTACACGCGTGTGTCACCACGCCCAGTCTCAACCACCATCTCCGCGTACCTCGGGGGCGAGGCTGGCAAGATACACCAGGGATTAAACCCCAGCTGCTGAGCTCTGCCTCAGCAGAGGCTCTTTAATCCACTGAGCTATCAGGTCAGCCCTTAAAGAGCGTTTTAAATAGTCAAAGGATCGAAAAGAAGTCTTGTGCGATGCCTCTCTCGCTGTCACCCAGCATGCATAGTACAGTTCAGCTTGCAGTTGACCAAGTGCCAGCAGCACTGAACTGTCAGCTTACCCAAAGTTAATATCCTACAAATCACAGTTCATTTGACTTCATCATTGAATAACAGCATCAGGAATTCATTTTCTTCTCTGCCACAGTTCACAGAGTAAATATTTTTGTTTTGTTCCTTAACTTGCATATCACACTGCAATGGCATTGCTCTAGAGCTGTAGCAAGCAAGAAGCACAGGTGACCGTGAGAAGCAGGGAGAGGACCAAGCTCCTCAGCAGCAAGGAGCAGAGCTTTCACACCACTGACCGCAGAGCTTGAAGCCACTTAGTTGTGTGGGCAATCTGGAAGTCCAAAACGGCCTGCACCTGCCAGTCACATTAGGGCCTTGTGAGTGACTAAGACAGCAAAGACAATGGGCAGATTGAGTCGAGGCGACAGCCAAAGTGTTAGGGCTGGGGGTACAAAGCCGTGTGTTAGGCTTTGACCTCGCAGGTAAACACAGCAGAATGTGGGCCTTTGGGGCTGGGGTATAAGAGGAACTCCAGTGCTTCAGGAAGAATCTACAGATCTGCAAGTTAGATCAGAGCGTGGCTACATTGGAACTCTTTAAGCCGAGTTCACAAGGCACCTACAGACTGAAATGGTAACTGCATCCTTAATTTTTTTGCAGTGCTGGAGATGGGAGCCAAGCAGTCCACTGCCTTCCAAGCCAAGCATCTGGTCTACCTCTGAGCTAACCACCTCAACCCTCCCTAATATTCTCTGCAAAGAAGGCTATCGCTCTCACTCCTGGCTGAGTCCTTGAAAATTCTTTCTGCTGCCTCCTAAATAACCTTATATAATAACAACCATTCAACATTCAATTTGTCACTACACACTGGTTTCTGGGTCAAAACAAGCAGTCATTTAAAATATTTTTTTTAAATTTTCTTCCCCAGTAACGCACTAAAAATACGACAACCACCAGTCAAGCTATTTGCAAGCTAATCTTGTTTGCACTCAAGGTCTTCAAAGTCTTTAACTAGTATATGTACACTACTGGCTTGGGAAGGTCTCACAGGACTAAACTATTGACATACAGCCTCTTTGGGTCTATGGAATATTTGCAACTATTCATTAATAGATTTAAATGAAAAATACTGGGTATAACTCTGGCCAGACATCTCAGTAGATGAAAACACCTGCTTTGTCAGATGCAGGGACCAGGGTTCGACTACGCCTATACTGTACGAGCCCTACCCCTGAGGCATGTGAGACAGTGATTGGTGTGTATCTATAATCCCAGCACTAGGGGGGCTGGGGAGATAGCTCTGTGGCACAAGTGCCTGCCTGGCAAGTGCAAGGTTGTGAGTTTGAACCCTGGTCTTGCAAAAAAAAAAAAAAAAGAAAAAAAAAATCCCAGCACTTGAGAGGCTGAAAACAGGAGAAGCACTATGAGTCTGATCTATGTAGTGAGGCCCTACAGACCCTGTAATAAACGCATTAAAGATTTTTTAAAACTGGGTGAACTCCATTTTATTTTATTCTTCTCTAGTTCAAAATGTAGTGGTAGGAAGAGAAAAATATGAATATTCAAATATCATACACATAGTCTATCAAAATAAAAAATGGCTATTCTTGTGACACTTCATATCTGACTCTTGTGTAACATTTGAGTGTTTGACTATCAAAAAGATATAGAGTCATTTTGCTTAAAACAAGTAAAATGGAGCCAGGCGTGGTGGCTCACGCCTGTAATCCCAGCACTTGGGAGGCTGAGGCAGGAGGATCGCTGCGAGTTCAAGACCAGCCTGGGCTACAAAAGTGAGCTCAAAGCCATCCTGAACTGCACAGTGAGACCCTGTCTCAAAAAGCCAAAAAAAAAAAAAAAAAAAAAAAAAAAAAAAAAAAAAAAAAAAAAAAAAAAAAAAAAAAAAAAAAAAAAAAAAAAAAAAAAAAAAAAAAAAAAAAAAAAAAAAAAAAAAAAACCAAGTAAAACGGCAAAAAGAAATCATCAAGATCCTAAGCCTCCTTTAGTTTATCTTGCAGCTTACAGATAGATCGAACTTTCAAGTTCATCAAAAGCAGTCCTGCAAATCTTCCTGATGTGATCATTGTCTAAGAAACTGCATCAAACAAATCACAGAATAAGAAACAGATTCTGCAAACACGAGAAGAATCCTGCTAAAGACAATGCTTCAGACAGCTAGAAAGTATTCACAGACATGCTCACTCAATTTAGAAATTTATATTTTTTCTATTTTAAAGGACTATATTAAAATATCAGTTTGTCTCAAAAGATGATTCAAATATAATTTATTATTATTAAATCACCCCCCCCCCAAAATATCACTAAAAGAGCATTAAAACCCAAGGGCCAAATTCTTGTTTTCCTGAAACCTGTCATCTAAAAGGA
The DNA here is from genome assembly GCA_004027025.1 of Myocastor coypus. Lineage (NCBI taxonomy): Eukaryota > Metazoa > Chordata > Mammalia > Rodentia > Myocastoridae > Myocastor > Myocastor coypus. Next base: position 68,473 of record PVJA010001840.1, read on the forward strand.
AAATTGTCAACAGCTATAGCAACAAAGGAATAGATTCCTAAACAAGCAGATGGAGAGTTTATAACAGTTAGGCATAAGTATCTTCCTCAGAAAAATAAATATCACAACTATTGGCACACAAAGGGCTCTCACTGTGGTTTTGTTGTACTGTCCAACCCAGAGTCAATTACACCATAGGACATGAAGCTTTTATTATACAGGAGTATGAAATGGTCCCAAAATGACTTGGATAAAAATCCAGGGAGAAAAATAACAGGTGGCAGAAGTAAATTAGATTTGAACAATAAAACAAGTTTCAGGAAAATCACCTTTCTGAACTTGGAGACACTTGGAAAGAAAAGTCTGACGAATGAAATTTACTTTCACATGTTTTCTGGTAAATACATGTGAAATTTCTTTGAAGTTTAAATTATGATGGCATGTCTAAATGCATGGGCAAACCTGCTAATTGGTTTGGCACTTGTGTCCATGAATGTTCTCACACACCTGAAATCCTCAAACTTTCTAAGTAGCTACTGCCAGAGTTCAATGCTAAATGATTTGTTTTACTATAAAAGGTCTGCTTTGTACTCTTCCTTTTTTTGTATGGCTGACCAGCAATCAATATTTCTGGACAATGGCACAGTTGATGTCGTCATGGCATATACACAATTTCATTGAAAGCCTAGAGATCCCCAGTCTTATCTGTTCCTAACCCCAAATTCGCCCAGACAACACCTGCAGCTATTACCTGACACTCTAGGAGGGTGACCAAAGCCACTTGTCACCATAAAGGAGTATTTAACGTCTTGGCCATCAAGAAGACAGAATAACCAATCTATACCATGCTGTGGAGCTGATGCCAGGCAGAGATAATGCCAGCTATCATGACGATCTCTTAGCTCTAGTCAACAATCCAACATGCTTTATCGTTCGCCATGTGTCTCAGAAATGTTTAGGCCATCTGCAAGCATCATGGCTAATCAATGTGTAGCTAACAAGAGCCACACATGCTGTCCTGAGAGAATTTGTTATGTTATTTAGTTATTCTCTAAATGCACTCTAATTCTACTATTTGACACTAATTCATACATTTCTTCTAGGTCCTAAAACTGCCACCAACCAAATAGTGTTGCTGGAGGAATGATTAGTCTGTCCTTGTACTCCAATACACACACAGCAGGGTCTGGACAGACAGACAGACAGACAGACAGACGTAATGTGTGTGTGTGTGTGTGTGTGTGTGTGTGTGTGTGTGCGTGCGTGTGTGTGTGTGAACATGTAATTTTCACATTTGCTACAGAGTATGTAGTTGTGTGGGAGTGTAGTAGTGTTAGTGGTTATGCAATCGCAGTCTCTTCTAGACCACAGGGAACAACTTAAGCGAGTGTTTCCTTATTTCCCCCAAAGATTTTATGTAGGAGACAGAGAGTAATTTGCTTTATATGAAAGGTGTTCTGCGCATCTCTGCTTCATTCTATTTCAAAACCACAACTCAGAAAGAAGGTAATACACGTCACAGTGCTTCTTCTGTGTACAAAATGTGCTTCAAGTGTTTGTTTCTACATATTCTTATGTACTTATCTAAATTGTGGTAAAAAATGAAACATAATTTATAAAAGATGCACAGAAGTTGTGTATTCTTAACATTCCAATTCACTTATGAATATGAATAACCTAAATAATATCAAAAAATGTAACTCACAGAACTTCTTGGAAATTTTATTGCTGAGAAAAAAATCCACTGAAGTGGTTCACAGTTGAATGTGTTTTCCAATTACAGGCACCTATTTCTCATCAACCTTTATTCAAAGCATTCTTTTTTGTCTAAATGTCTTTATAATTTTAACGGATGATTCTTTTCATTGCCATATTTCAATTAAGGGCTTATAGACACTGTTATTTATAGCGTCTCTGTTTCATTTTTCTGAAATAAATGCATTTGAAATTTATCAGTGAAATTAACTGGATTTGAATGTAAAAAACTAGATAAACTCTACTTGGTTCAGAAACGCAGGACAATGAATGAGATTTAATGGCCTTTCGCCAAAACTGAGAACCAACTTCAGCGGATCCGTCGTTGTGTTTTGCATCCTAGTCCTGCCTACAGCGCTGAGAAAAGTGGAAACTGCACCTCGGAGAAAAAAATTCCCACAAGATTTGTTACATTTTATGGAAGAAATAAAAGAAAGTAATTTCTGAAAACAGGACATGTGCCCGCCCCCCCCCCGGCTCCTGGGGTGTGCTGAGACAGCAACTGAGACTGGGTGTGATGGTACATGCCTTGAGAGGCTGCAAACAGGCGGATCACTACAAGTCTGATCGGGTAGTGAGACCCTGGACACCCTATAGGCCTTGCCCTAAAATACAAGGAAAAGAAAGAAAAGCAGGAGACGTGATGACGCTGATGATCCACCCGTCGAGGGCAAAGAGGAGCCAGGGCTGGACCAGCACTCAGGGCCACCGGCTGGGCCATCGTGCGTGAGCAGCCCGGTCCTGACACACACTGCACAGTCAAGCTTCCTTGACACTGTGCAGACGAAGACTGAGTGGCTGGAGGTACGCTGGTGAAAAGCACCACGTGGCTTTTAGAGACGACAAAAGCTTTCAGTGCAGTTACGTATTCATCGAAGTGCAAAACCTTAAAAGAACATAAAATGATAAAAGAAAAGCAGAAAGATGGCTGTATGGAGACCCTCAGGACTCACCTCGCGCTCCATGAAAAAGAAGAACTGAAGTAACAGGTATTTCGAAGTGAGTGACTATAGGGGAACAGTAGAAATTAACAAGAGTAACTGGAACCTTGTTATCAGTCAAGAGCTAAGACAAAGGCACAATGAAAGTAAATTAAAAAAAAAAAAATAGTAACCTGCTATTGGGTACCAAGACTTAACAGCCAGGAGGCCAGGGTCTTTGCTCTGGAGGGATAAGAGTGAGAGAATTCTAGTGTTGTTCTTGCTATGGAAAAATTTCAGTCCTCATAGGTGTGGAGCCTACTTGGAAAGGCAACTTGAAGTCTGAGCAACAGCCTGGCTTTGGACCTGTCTTTCACACCGTCTCCTAGTAACACTGAAGGTGCAGTAGCCGCCAGCCATTAGGAGATGCAAACCTGGTCTGAAATTGGACTGCTCTGGGAGTTAGACACACTGCAGATCTCCACCACTGGGGCCCCACAGACACTGCGCTGGGCTCCCTGGGGGTAGCTGCTCCCTGAACCCAAACTCACCAGCCCAGTGACCGCCCTGTCATTCCCCCACGGGGAACTCACTGCACAGGAAAACACAAGGCATTGTGACCAAAAACTATGAAAGCAGGCGACCTTGCGCCAGCGTCAGGACTGCAGACAGTAACCTTGCTGACCTTGCGGTGCCCCTGTCCCGAGAGAATAGCAACTAAAACATTTCCCTTCCTGAGACTGGCTCAATCCAAGAGTGTTGAGCCCATAGAGAAACAACTTCATTTCAGATCCAACAAAGGGAACACGAAGAGTAAAATCCAGATTCCTACTTCCTGGCTCCCGGGATTTATAGAGAGCTGGCTCCCTCCAACCACGGATCACACCCTGTGGAACACCTCCTGCACACAGCTCTCTGTGTACACATCTGGCATTTGCTATGCTCCCCCTGCCCCTGACAGGATAATAAATTCCCATAGGCACATAGTGCTGCAGACTGATGTCTCTAGCCACCCCTTCTGTCTCAGGTACTTTTCAGCCATTGCTGGGACAAAATACTTGACACCCAAAATTAAGGAAGGAAAAGTTTATTTAGTTAGCAGGTTGTGGAAGTGTCAGACCATACATGACCAGCTCCAAGACAGAGTGGCACATGACAGAGAGCAGCAGCTCATGGCAGCAGGAAAAAGTGAAGAGCAAAGGGAGGGGCAGCAGCTGCGGCTTCAAGCCAGCCTCTCTGGCTTCCTTGAATTATAAGCAGGCTACCTTGGGGCAGGGGTGTAGGACTTACACAACGTCCATACCCTCCTCTAACACAGGATAAGGATGTTTATAAAGTAAGAACCTGACTCTCTGCTGAGTCACTCAAGTAAACTTTGAAACTTCTCAAGTTGACACCGTGTATCAACCAAGGCCATGGTATTGGGTGGGAACTCTGGACACTGTCAGGTCAGGAGAGTGGAGCCCTATGATTGGATGAGTGCCCTTGTGAAAGAAGCCTCAGAGAGATTCTCTCACCATGCCTGCTGTCATGTGAATGTGACAGGGAGAAATCCTCAGCCCCCATTGTTCTGAGCACCCTAAAAAGAGCAGCAGAGATATAAAGCTCTGTTCTATAGAAACCATTTGAGGTGTGGAGTTTTGTTACAACAAAGACTAAGACACATTGGGTAGTGAATTTTCCCTGGTATAATTTAACCTTGCTTAAACTTTTGTAATAGTCTGGTACTTAAACGTAAGCATTTAAGTAGCCCATGACGTTTTCCAGAAGGACACAAGAAGCAGGGTGCCAGAGGTCACTGCAGTGAGATAAGGGAGCCTGCAAAAGGACCTACAGTAAAGGGTTGGATAAGGAGAAACCTGATATGAAATATCAGAGATAGAAGCAGTCCTATTTTATAAGCAGCTGAATATGTGTTATGGTTTATATCTAGTTGTCCCCCCAGAGCCTCATGCAATCATGGGGAGGGGACTTCTATAGATTGCAACTTGACTCATGAGTCACTCAGACTATGTGTTTTAGAATTGATGAAATTATCAGTCTGAGTACTATGGGGGAATTATAGGTGTGGCCTGAGGTGGATAGGCTAAGGCAGAGAGCCTGATGTAATTTAATGAGAAAAAGAGAGACAGACTAGTGTTGTTGCTCTGCTGCCATAATGGCTGTTTGCCTCTGTCACCACTGTTGCTGTTCTGCCACCATGAACTGCTGCTCTCTGCCATGTGCCTCTCTGCCTTGGATCCAGCCGAGTATGGACTGAAACCTCCAGTAACTGTGAGCTCAATAAACCTGTCTTTCCTTCATTTGGGATATTGGATATTTGTTTCAGCAACGAGTAAAAAGAAACTGAGACAACATGGCACCCGTGGCTACTCCTAGGTTTCAGGTTAGAATTCCAGAGAATGGGGTCTGTTATGGATTATGTCTAGTTGTCCCCCAAAGCCTCATGCAATCATGGGGCGTGGCTTTTAGAAACTGAGACTTGATTCATGATCCCTAGGATTGTGTCTTAACACTGATGGGATTATCGGCCTGAGTAAGACTGAGACTATGGGTGTGGTCTAGGGCAGATATCCTAAGGTGGAGAGTCTGAATGTAATATAAAGAGCAGCAGAGAGACAAACTCAAGTTGTTGCTGTTGTTCTGCTGCCCTGTTTGGTTGGCTACCTCTGCCACCTTTTTATTGCTGTTCCACCGCCATGACTTGGATGCTCTCTGCCCTGTTCCACTCAGCCTTTGGCCAGCCAAATATGGACTGAAACCTCCACGAACTGTGAGCTAAATAAGCCTTTCCTTCCTTCATCTTGAATGTCAGATATTTGTCCTAGAAACGAGTAAAAAGTAACTCAGACAGGGTCATAGCCAGAGGGCCAAGGAGCTATTGAATCATGATCAGCAATGAGCTCAGTTTGGGCCAGCACATATCTGTGAGGCCCATAAGCACCAAAGTATAAATACAGTGGCTCAGGTTTCAATATGCAAATGCACCTATAGATGAATATCTAAGGTCTGTCAACGGGAAAGTGCCTGAAATCACCCTCAGTTTTGTGGAGTAGAGAATGCGGAGTCTAAGGCGAAACCAAGGCTTAAAGAGCAAGGGGAGGAAGACGGGCTTTCAAAGGAAAAGAAAATGCTGAAAGAAAGAGATGCCTCTGGAAGCATGGAGTGCTCGTCAGCATCCAAGGTTGACAGCTATCCACGAAGACCCACTCCCGTCCACACACAGGGACACCTGGTGGGTGAAGCCCAGCCTCTACATGAACTGGCTCACCCTACGCCCGGCACAGGGGCAGGGTGAGTGTAAGTAACACCTTTTGGTATATCTGCACGTCCCCAGGCACAAACTAGCCACACCTTTTAAGAGTCGCATTTCAAGAACTACAGGAAGTCAAAGAAACGTGCACAGGTCAATGCCTGGTACAGTGCCTTCCTAAGAGTTTCATGTTAGAATAGTTACACAAAGAAAGAAGTACACAGTCATGCATTTGAGTGGTCTGAGAGACATCACAGATGTTCTCTCTAGCACCAGACAAAATATCACAGCAGCTACCTATGACTTCTCTTCAAGTAGCACTACTGGGACTACAAATTTAGAAATCCTTAAGTTCTTTTTAGAGAAAAGCACAAACACACACCGACACTCATCTCTATTGTTTTGGTTTGGATCAGGCTGGCTTTGAATTCTCTATGTAACCCAGGCTGGCCTCACGGTGATCTTCCTTCCTCAGTCTCACAGGTGCTGGGACGACAGGTGCCCGCTACCACACTGGGCTTCATTTCTGTTCTTCAGCCTCTGTATGTGAAATCACGTCTCTGTATCCATCAGGGCTTGGCCTCATGACTCCCATAAAACCTACTGAAGCCCCTTATGCAAGATGGCATAATACTTGCATCCAGTTGGCACATACCCTCCCGGCTCTGTAAATCGTCCCTGATTACCTGTGCTGCCTGAAAAACATCCTGCATTGGTCTCTGGTCCACGCTTAAGATGCACAACTGATGATCACAATTGAGAGGCTTCTTTTGTCTCACAGACTAAGTGGGCTGAGCCCATGCCTGGCTGGCTCAAAGGTAGGAGTGTCACAGAAGCTAGTGTGGCAGAGGTAAGCTTTTCACTTCATGGAGACGAGAAAACAGAGAAGGAAGGAGCCAGGGCCAGTACTACAGCTGCCACTGTTATGCCCACTGTGCTATATCTGTAAACACGCTCTACCTCCTAACAGCAAAACAGCTATGAACCCATCAGTGGACTGACTGACTGATGGATACAGAGTGTGTCCCCACTGTACAGTTGCTTTCCAAATGCAGGAGAACTTGTGGGTCTGTTTCAGGTCCAATGTAAATGCAATGAAAGCAGTTGTTTAGGACCAACTGACTAGAAGGAAAGCTTGTACGTGCTCACTATACCCACAGGGTTTTGCTGAGTTTTTCATCAACAGTTGAAGCTACTGATGTAGAATTTATGTACGTCAAGAGTGGACTGTACTTACAGGTAACATCCAAAAGGAAGAAGGGAAGTCTTGAGTGAGTTTAGCAGATGGAAGCTTCAACAGCGAATCTCTGGGGAAGCTTGAAAGAAGTAAATCATAAGCCATAATTAACTCATTCGACAATTTGATCAACACCTATCTCAGTTTTCCTCAATCTCCTTCAATTAAATTCACGTGCCCGAAATTGAAAATCAAAATAATCTTCATCCACTCACCTCTTAAAAAGAGGTAACATCTGATACGGTAGGTTTGGCCACTGATTTGCAAAAGATTAACAGAGGGCACACAAAAATGACGCAAGCAAAATACACAAAGATTCTCAGTCTATTTTACCTTACTTCAAAGTTAGAACTGCATGACCCAGGAATGACATATCACTGCTGGACGCAATATGTGACTTGGATCCTTTGCTGCCATTAGAAGCTGCACGCCAGAAAGACCCTTGGATTTGGATTCAGTCTTCATCCATGTCATACGGTGGCCGGGAAGCTGTAAAACACAGAACTAAACAGGTAGCGTTTTCTACATCAGTAACTATTGAATAGGAAGATACCGACCGGTAGTAAGGCGGTGCTCTCCAAGAGCCAGGACTTTGCTTTACATTTTGCTGCTAACATTTGAATTTTCAGTATTTAACAGGAGAAGCAATCCAAAGAAGCCAGAATATGTCACACTCAAGCATAGCTCTTTGACTTAAATATTTTTTAACTGAAGGAACTTGAAAAAGAGTAGTAACGGAGAAAAGATACCTGTCATGCCCTCTCTCTTAGCTACACAAACCATGAAAACTTCTGGAAGACAGAAATCTATGTATATGTGGTGTTTGGGAACCACACAGACTCAAGTTCACCCGGCCACCCCGGGCTACCCTTCCAAACCTAGGAGTGAACAGATTCTAGTCATGTCGCCTGAACCAATGCAAATGCACAAACCCCTTACGAGCTAAGCACTGCCACTGCCACAGTTCTGTATAAACCCACTAAAATAAGCTACATCCTCTAACAGTTTTATACCTCTCTATATTTCATAACGATGTCCCTGGAGTTTACTGCCTGTAACCCTTTTGTATCATTCCTGGTCACGCATAAAAGCATGACGCTTTGATCATTTCTCTGAGTCTTTACTCACTTGTGAATGCTTCCAGGTACATGTAAACATTAATGAAACTTGTAGGCTTTATTCTTCTTAGTCTCTCTTATATTATTTTGGCTCCTAGAGCCATGAAATGATCCCAGTAAAGAACTGAAATGGGTCAAAGAAATGTATAATTGTTCCTACAACAAACACTCAAGATATCATCAGAACTAAGCACAATCATTTGAAAACATCAGTGGTGCCTGGCTTTGGGAGCCACGCAGTAGATCTATGTCTCCCCTAGACCTGAAGAAAGGGAAACTAAAGCCACAGATTCTGAAGACCGTGCTCTCCATTTTTCTTCTGGCCCTCCCAGAACACATTCAAATGCATAAGCAGGGACACACACACATGTGAATATACACACACCACAAATGGACACACATCCACAGGCTTCCATTACAGCCTTCCACAAACACGAAAGTGTCTAAGGAGTTAAAGGTCCTCTGAAGAAAGCTCCACCATTTTGAAAGGCGCTAATCCCCGACTGCCCAGTTGCAGCTGCCCATGGAGCCATTGTGCAGTGACATTGCATTCGGAGCCCGCAGATGCTGCCTCTCTGTGGGGACTGGGGTCAGCTGGGCCCTCCATGTGGCAACAGCGGGACTGAAGCTGAAGGACAAAGACACCAGCAATTAGCAAAGCAAGGAATGGCCAAAAATAGGACACACACACAAAGCGAAGCCCGAGAGGCTGGGCTTTCAGCTTGGAAGTCAGCAGGTGTTGGCACTCAGGAGGAAGTCAGCTTGCACGCACTTGATAAGCTAAAGAGTAACTGAAAACCTGAGCGAAAACCTGCCTGACAGATCAGCTAGGGACAGAGCTGCAGTCACAGAGCCACGTATCGGAGCATCTCTACTGCATTTCTTTAGAACAATCCTTACGGATATCTACCTGCGAAGAACAAGGCATGGTGATCTTCAAAATGGCCACTGTTCAGATTTTATTTCCCTTTTCCCAGCTGACAGTGGCCGAGGATGTAGGAGGGTCCCGTTAAAGGTCAGTGCCCACGGCCTCCTAGGGAAGAGGAGACGCGCTGCACTGCAGGTCAAAGCCAACAGCCACGGAAGAGCTGCAATTCATAGAGACAGCGACGTACATAGCTTCACATGTGGTGTTCGGGAACCACGCAGACTCAAGTTCACCCGGCCACCCCAGGCTACCCTTCCAAACCTAGGAGTGAAAAGATTCTAGTCATGTCGCCTAAGCAACTGTTCTAAAGATTAAAGCTGGATAGCACTGAGAGCTTAATGAGAGCTCAAGGGATGCTAGTGGCTCTCATTTAAAGAATGGTGAATCTTTCAGGTTCTGAGTGATTTTATGCACAGAGAGGTATTTCTTTTGCTCTTTAGGAAATGTTTTGAGAGACCTGGAAGCAGTCCAAAGCACGTGATCTATTAAGCAGATCAGATTTGGATGTAAAAAGCTGTTAGCATATTTTTGCAGAAGCAGCCGAAAGTGAAACCTTGGGTGCAATGAAGATGTTGCGATGAAAACCTGGGATAAAATTTGTCATGAATTGAAACTAATAGCTGTAGACACGGTAACTTAAGAGTCACAATTTTCAGAGCTGTCCCCAAGAATTTTCAACATTTTGAAGGATTCACAAATGCTTAGAATCCTAGAGGGGTTAAAAGAATAAGACAACTTCAGTAGGTGAGGTAGAAATGAGGACTTCTCTGAATTTCCTCAGAACAGTAGCACAATTTATTCCCAGACAGGAATTAATGAACACGTGGCAAACGTTCCTCTGCAATTTCCTTCATCTTTCTATTTTCTTGGCATTCCAGATATTACAAAATTCACTGGGTAGCCACGGCATTTGCATATTTCAAGCTGAGACTTTCTTATAACTCAACTATTTATAGGTACAAAAGCAGTTTGTTCTGACAACTGAATAAATTACTTTTGTACATTCCTCAGGACAATATATTGTTATTTTTGTAAGTTGTTAAAAAAATGAAAATTAGGGGCTGGGGAGATAGCTCCGAGGCACAAGTGCCTGCTGGGCAAGTGCAAGGTCATGAGTTCAAACCCTGGTCCCACAAAAAAGAAAAAGAAAATTGCTTTGCTAAATAGCAACACAGTCCATCCTTCTAGGTTTGCACTTTCCATATGTTACTATTATTTTGCAAAATAAAGAAAAAGTACTTTTCTGTTTCACTGACTGCACCTTTTAAAAAATTGGCAGCCATCTACATCAAGTCTACTTAAGCTAGCAAATAAATATTCTCAGATGTTTCCTTTTTCCATGTAGGAGGACATATTGCAAATTTCCTCACATTATAAAGCTACTACTAATCTGTAGATTTCAGAACAATAGTATTTGATTGCTTTACAGTAACACATGAAGTAATACATGGAGATGTACAGTAATACATGAAGACATATTGTATATAATGCAACAGTAGCAAAAATTGAAATCTCAAAATTATACAGCACTTAAAAGCATTTGACTAATTGCTCACTTATGCTGCTGTAGACACAATCCTGTTAAAAAAAAGAAACATATGATATAGGGCCAGCCAAATGGCTCAGCAGATTAAAGCCCCTATAAGCAGATGCAGGGGCTGAGGGTTCAAGCCCTTGCCTGCCGTATCCACCCTGCACCCCAGGGCACACTAAGACAGCAATTGACACTGGGTATGGTGGTGTGTGCCTATAATCCCAGAACCTGGGAGGCTGTAAACAGGCAGATCACTACAAATCTGATCTAGTAGTGAGACCTCGAATACCCTATAGACCCTTCTCTACAGCACTATATATATATATATATATATATGTATGTATATATATATATGATGTATTCATATGAAAACAATACTGTGAAACAATGTGTGAATGAGTATGTGGTATATGTGTGCATAAGCACAAGTGTGTGAACTAACGAGTGTAGCAGAAATTCAAACTTGGGGCTGGGAAATAGCTTGGCCATCTAAGAACCCTTAGTACACTGTGACAGCCATTGAAATCAGGCATGGTGGTACACGGCTGCAATTCAGAGCTGAGGAGACTGAGATAGGAAGAACACTATGAATTCAAGCTTTGTTGTGTGACCCTATATGAAAACGAATGAATGAATACATAAATAAATAAATAAATTTTTAAAAGAAATTCGGATTTTTGAAGATACACTCAGCATAATTCTAAGTGACCCAGCCAAGGATTTATCTCACAATGACAGGACTTGAAATATAATGAAATATCTTGCCCATGATTGATATGGTACATATATGTATAAAATTTATCAGTTGATGGAGTTAAAGAAATTTTTTCAAATCTACACAGTACAAAAAAAAAAAAAAAGAACAGACCTGAGGATCAGTAGAACAAATTAGAAGATACACACACAACTACAAACACACTCAGCCATCTTATCTTTGACAAAGGAGCCAGACATGTTCACTGGAAGAAAGATAGCTTCTTTAACAAATGGTGCTAGAAAACTTGGCTCTCCATATGCCGAAAACTAAAACTAGACCTAGGTCTTGTCACCGTACACCAAATTAAAGTCAAAATGGATTGAAGATCTAAACATTAAAACAGAAACACTGAGTCTCCTGGAAGAGAGCACACGAGGAAATCTTGAAGACATAGCGGCAGGCAAGCAGTTCAAGAACAAACAGCAAACTGCATGGAGAATATTTCAAAGAATCAACAACTAAGACCTCCTTTTGTTGAGAAGTTTCTACACATCCAAAGAAATTACCAACAGACTAAAGACATCCCACAAATTGGGAAAAAAAAAAATCTTAACCCATAGTCACTCAGACAAAAATTCTATCTAGAATATATGAAGAACTAAAATAAAGATGGGGGAGGCAAAATTTGCAGACCCAGTCCAAAATTGAGCACCTAGGACGAATACCCACTTCTCAGAGGAAGAAATACAAGAGCCAAATAAACACCTGAGAAAATCCTCCACATCACTGGCCATCCAAGAAACACAAATTCAAACAACACTGAGATACCATCTCACCCCAGAAAGGATGGCTCTCATGAAGAAGTCAACTAACAAGAAATTCTGGAAAGGCTGCAGTGCATGAAGGAACCCTTCTCCATGGCTGGTTGGGATGTAGACGGGAGCAACCATTATGAAAATCAGTGTAGAGATTCTTCATACAACTAGGAGTGGAAATCCCATTCAATCCAACTATTCCCCTGTTGAGTATTTTCCCCAAAGAACTGAAAGTATCATACCATAGTGACATATGACCACCCGTGTTTATAGCAGCATAAACATAAACTCCATAATAGTTGCTTAACTTGAAAACAAGTACAACATGTAAAATAGACAAACACAGAAAGAATTTCTTTTCGACAAAGAAAATAATCTATCTGTAAGAACTCTGCAAAATGTCAGCGTCCAGATTTTATGCGGCGCTCTAGAGCGATAGATAGCAAGAAAACATTAAAATTTTAATCAGAACACAGTAGCACATGGTTGAAATTGCTTGAAGGAGAACTCAAGCTCATAAGTGGAAAGAGCACAACTGCAAGGGAAATATCAGCATGAAAACAATTTCTTGACTAGAGCAAACTGGCTGTATCTTTTTAAAATATTTATTCAAAGTAATTTTTCTTTCTTTGTATCCTGGATACAGAAGCTCTGATCTGGAATTGTGTTGCTTTCCTCTTCATTGTCAAGCTTCCAACCAAAGAGGTCAACTGTCACTTGAACACCCTGTAGTCCTTCCTTACGCCCTGACAGAGATAAGGTCTTTCATGGTCAAATGTCTATCATGAAGCAACGTATCCGAAAATTCAACAAAATCCATTTTAAGACCTACTCTTAGGTTTACGCTAAAAACGGGCCTCGCGCCACCACTGAGTGACATGAATCGGTGAAGGAGCCGTATCAAAAGCAATTTCTCACTCCTACATCCAAAATGAGCTCTCCAACAGTGTATGCCCTTCCCCAGGCACTGCACAATGCTGACTGGACTACTTAGCCACTCACTACCCAACCGTGCCTATCTACTTTTTTTCTTTTTTTAATTTTAGAGAAGGATCTACATATAGGGTTTTCGGGATCTCACAACTAGATGGGACTCATAGAAATCCGCCTGTTTACGGCCTCTCAAGAGCTGCGATTACAGGCATGCGCCACCACCCCCAGGCTCAGTCACCGTCTCAGCGCGACCCGGAGGTGGGGCCGGCACGGCAGGCCTGTCTACCTATCTGTATAAGTATCCAAGCCAAGACAATCCTCTGTGCTGTTGTGTTCCTCCTGATTTGTGGGCATGAAAACGAAGGCCCTGCCACAGCCAGCAAACCACGCTCGCTAGCTCAACCCACTGTCCGTAAGGTCTTTCAGGGACAAGGGTGTGACAACGGCGGAGCAGCGCTCCGCTTGACTGAGACCCAAGCAAGCTGGCGGGCTGCGGTTCCGTCCACCTTCACGCTGTTGTTGTTGTGCGCTTTTGCAAAATGCCGCCTTACCCTCCAGTGGTGTGCCTTCCCCAGACAGACAGGCGCTCTGTTTAGAACCTCCAGACCACCCTGTCCTCCACGCTGTCCTGAATTGGCTCCAGGGCAGCTGCCAACACAGCCTCGGCAGCGATACTGACGAGCGCTCAATAGAGCACAGCCAGGAAATGGGTGTGGAACTTCTGCCAGAAGTCAGGCCATCCTCCGCAGATCCAGTTTCCATTTTGGTAAATATTCCGTTGGCGCACTCAGATCAGTACACCGAGTGAAAATATAAACACAGCTTCACAGAGAAGCCAAAGAGGAGATTCTTGTTATCAAAAAATTAAATGATGACTAACAGCTGAAATAACCGAAGCTGTCACTGACTGGGCTGCGACTAGCGACGGACTTGCGCTTTCTGTCCCGTTAAGCAGCTGCCCTGAGTTCACGCTGTCATGCATTTGTAGAGCCACATTTGCTTGCATAATGACTAACTAACTGTCAACACCACAGGTATTAAGCTCTTTAACATCCACACGGTGTACGTATCTGAGCAGGCACACTGGATTTTTTGTAATCATATTCTCATGAGCTCAGCGTAAAACTGTGAGCTGGATTATACAAGAAGTTTTAAGATCCTCCATTTCTTTGTGACTTTGCTTGCAAAGATTTTGGGTAAATCCTAATACTAGCTGGTCACTACTGGTTACCAGGTTAAAAGAATTAACTTCATAACCAGTCTTTCAAAATACAAAATTAAGATGCTTGGAAAATTGATAGATGAAATTTAATAAGATGCAATTTTTTTAATTTTGTTTATGTTATGGCTGACCCAGCCTGCCCTGGGGGTGGGGCTCGTGCAGCATGTGGTGCTGAGGATCGAACCGCCACCATCCCTGAGGTTGCCTAAGCTTTCCTAGACAGATGCTTTAGACTGCTGAGCTATCTCGCCAGCCCAATAAGATGCAATTTTGACTATGTGACCACTAAAGTGTATTGATAATGTTAAAAGTGCCGTATCAGGCTACCTGTATTATCCAACGATGTTCACGTGGTAATGAACATACACTGATACCGGTTATGCAGTGCGCAGGTATGTTACATAATGTTACCTGACATGTACATTTTAGGGGGGAGAGACAGATGTGAAATAAATTGTAAAACTCAGTAATACAAAATATGAGAGTCACCTGTTCATGGTGGCAAGTGCCTTTAGTCCAGGGATCTGGAAAGCTGTGTCTAAATAGTTTAAACCAACTGTGAGGAAGTTAAGGATTTAATGAGACCCTGGATCAAAATTAAAAGTAGTAAAAGGGCAGGAAAGAGAGAGACGGAGGGAGGGAGAAAGAGAAGTAGAGCCTGCAAAACTGAGCTGGACGGGACTCCAAGGCCCTCCAGGTGAAACGCTGGAAAACCAAGCAACAACGGTCAAAAACAACTTCCAAAAGGACTATGAAAAATATTGACACAATGAGGTCAGTGCCAGACCCATTCTGAAGAGGCACCAGTGGTAAGAAAACTGCCTGTTAGCTTTGAATGTAGCAACCCACATTCTGGGTGCGGAGCCCTAGGTCCTGGTTCTCAAGGGAGCAGGGAAGACTTCATCTGTGGAGAATCCCCAAGGGCAGACCTGTGCTCACCTGTGTGGTGGAATGTGGGGGCCAGTGGGCACCTGTCCTTGTCCACCCATTCCAGAACTCACTCAAGATAGAAAAGCAGTGGTCATTCCTCAAAACTGCCCGAAGAAAATGAGTAATCGACAGCCAGCTGACCAGAGTGGCATAGGCCAGGCAAACACTGGACCACCAAAGACTTGAAAGGAAACTTGCCAGGCAGGCACTTGCTCCACAGAGCTATCTCCCTGACCCCTTAACATGGCTCTTTATAATGGTAAATTTAGAAAACATGGGCATGCCTTGGACTGAATGCAGACCCAGAAAATGTGAGGAGGTCATATATTTGCACCTCTGGAGATCTCTAGACTCAACAGAGACAAACTAAGACAAAGGCACAAGTTATGCCCAAAACAGAACCAATTTAAAAATTCATTTTGAAAAAGACCCTCCTTTCCTTCCTCCCTAACACATTTTCCCTTCTTCCCTCCCTCCTCCCCTCCCTTCCTCCCTCTCCTGATGTCTCCGGCCATAACTGTCTCCCTCTCTCTTTCTCGGTCTCTCTAAGTGTGTGTATGTGTGGGTTCATTTTGGCAGCGGCTGGCATTAAGGAAATCTGTATCACAACGCAGCCTGAGCACAAGCATCAAGAACAGTCTTCAGCAAACACAAAGCATGGCTGTTATGTTAAATGAAATGAGCCAGAGAGAAAACACAGTGCCCCATGGTCTCACTCATCTGTGGAATCTAACAACATTGAACTCATATAGCAGCAGAATGGGAGCTACCAGAGAGGCTGGACCAAACACGGTGCTCTAAGGATACAAAGTTTCAATCAGATAAGAGAAAAGAACTTCAATAGATCTGTCATACAATATGGTGGTCATAGTTAATGACAGTGTACCTAAATTTTAAAATACATACCAGTAAATTTTCAGAGCTCTCACCTCCAAAATGGTGTGGGTTTCTTTTTTTTTTTTTTTTTGGAGGGGGGGCCTACAGGGTGTTCAGGGTCTCACTACTACACTTGTAGTGATCTGCCTGCTTACAGCCTCCCAAGAGCTGGGATTATAGGCACCTGCCACCTGCTGAGTCTCAATTGCTGCCTTATCACACCCTGCAGGCAGGGCTGGCCCCGCAGGCCCAGGATCCAACTCCCAGCCCCTGCACCTCCTCGAACTTGCTTTAATCTACTGAGCTATTTGGCCAGCCCTCAAAAATGATGTTTAAAGTAATTCTCATGCCTACTAACCCAATTTAGCCATTCTATAATATCCACATATTTTAAAGCAAGTTGAACATGATAAAGATATACAGCACTTATTTGTTGGTTTTTCAAAATGCAATGGTAAGTTATTTATTATGGCTTATATCTATCTGTCCTCCACGCACTCGATAGAAGGGACTTTTGGAAGTGCCTGGATCTTGGCCGTGTGATGCTGAATCAGTCTGCTCATTGTTTAAGCACTCTTCTGGGTGTGGGCGGTGGATCCTCTGAAGCGGGAAAGCCCCCTGCACATGTGGGTGGCACAAACCAACAGGCCTGTAGCTCGGATGGAATAAAAAGAACAAAAAGTTGGAGATCTCACTGCTGCGTGCCTACCACATCCTGGACCGACTGTCCTCTGCTGTGTCACTCTGCTCTTCAGCCAGCTGACTGTAGACTGAAGCTTCTACAAACTCTGAGCCAAATAAACCTTTCTCTTTTCACTCAAATATGTTGAGGATTTTGCCTCAGTAATGAGTAAGTAGCTAAGACATTATCCAGAGTGTAGGGGCCGGCTCAATAGCTCAGAGGACTAAAGCACCTGCTTAGTCAAGCTTAGAGACTGTGGTTCTATCCCCACCACCACCTGCCATGACAGCCTCACCCCCAGGGCCAGCTGAGCTGGCCAGAGTTGGGGTGTAGTGATGTAAATCTATAATCCCAGTGCTGGGGAGGCTGAAAACAGGAGGCTCACCACAAGTCCAAGCTGTATAGTGAGACTCTGCAACAACCAAACACATTAAAAAAAAAAAAAGTGTATCACTATAAATACTAAGAAATACATGGGTTTACACTGAAGAATGAAGAACAGTGTTGTTTCTGAAATCCAGTCAAACAGAACTTGATGGCTATATTAATATCAGGCATAAAGATATTGACTTTCAGTCAAAATTGCTATAAAAAGCAAAGATATCACATATTGAATTATACAATGCTTTTGAAGAAGTTATGATGGTTGTAAAAGGTACACAATAAACAATAGACCTGCAAATTATATAAAGCAAAAATGAAAGTCTGAATTTTATGACATCGGCCCATGTTAAAACACTCTCTATATATATAAGTACAGGCCCAAACCGGGAGGCCAATGTCTCAATATCTCCTTCACTGTTCAGAGATTTTTCTATATCCCATGCTCAAGAGTCTATACATGCTGGGCAATAGAACCTTTGGGCTATAGTGAACTGCAAAAAAAAAAAAAAAAAAAAAAAAAAAAAAAAAAAAAAAAAAAAAAAAAAAAAAAAAAAAAAAAAAAAAAGCCAGACACAGTTCTTTCAGAGTAGTTTGAGACTTTAATACCCTACTTTAATAATGATCTTAGCACCTACAGAAAAGATGAATAATAGGAGACTTAAAAGCCCTTTAAATCAACTTCAAATAACAGACTATACATATATATTTCTACCACACCAAGCTTCTATGATGTATAAGACATTCTCTAGCATAGACTATATATAAAATCATACATCAAATATGACTCAATTTTAAAAGATTAAGATCAAACAAAAATGTCTTCTTCAAGCATAGTGGAATAGCACTAGAAGCAAACAGCAGAAAGAAAATTGGCAAAAGTATAAAGATATGAAAATTAAGTGACATTGTCTTAACTAATACATGAATCAAAAAGAGAAATCACATGAAAATTAATATTATACACATATGAAAAACAAAAGACAACCATAACATTCCAGAACCTATAAAGACACAATGAAAACCATTTTCAGAGAGAAATTTACAGGGGCCCAGCGGGATGGCTCAGTGGTCTAAAGCCCCTCCTTGGGAAAGCTTGGGCAGCTTCAGGGACCGCGGATCGATCCCCGGCACCACATGCTGTGCCAGCCCTGCCCTCGTGGTGGGCTGAGCCAGCCATAAAAATGAATGAATAAACAAATAAAGGTTCTGAAACAAGAAATAAATAAATAAATAAATAAAAATAAAAAATTATATAAAAAAAGAGAAATTTACAGCTGTAAGGCTATATCACTTCAAGTGTATGGATTTTGGATCAATAATATGACTGAACGCTTTAGGAATTAGAGAAGACCAAGCCAAGCACCAAACAGGCAGGCAGAGGAGGAAATAAGAAAGATTAGAGTACACAGATATGAAATATTGAATATGACAACAAAAAAGCAATGGAATAAAAAATCAGCTCTCTCTAAAGATTCAAAAAGAGAGAGAGAGAAAAAAACTTTAGCTAGTATGACTACACAAGGAAGAAAAATATACAACTAAAATTATAAATGAGAGTTGGAACCATACTAGCAATTTTACTGAAATGCAAGAATTGTGGGAAATTGCTGCGGGCAACCGTAAAAACACAAGTTGGATAACCTAGATAAAATAGACCAAGTTGTAGATTCACACAAATTGTAAGAACTCAAAAGGTAGATATTCTACCTCAGAAAGTAAAATTCTAAAACAAAACAAAATATTATCATGATAAGACAGTATTAAATCAGTAGTGCAAAACTTCATAGCAAACTAAAAGGCAGAAACAAAGCCCCTTCACAGGTGAGTTCTCTGAAATGTGTAAAGAAGAGCATACTGTTTCATCTCAAGCTCTTCTTAAAAATCACATCAAAGGCAGTGTTTCCTGCCTAACTCAGTGAGTTCAGAACTAGCCCACCTCAGCATGCAGACAAAGACACCATGAGAAAAATACAGATCAAAATTTCTTATGAAAACTGATACAAAATCCTCAGCATAGAACTGGAAAACTGAGTCAAACATCATATAGAAAGAATTAGATTCAGCCTGAAGAAGTTAGTAAATTGTGTGGGCACTCAGTAGACGTGATGGACAAACGCCATCGAGCTATGCATGATAAATTGGTTAATTCAATGCTATGTGGATTTTTCCTCAAAAATCAAAATGCAATAAACATGAAGTATTAGCAAAACAGACAGACAAAAGGGAGAAGATGCAATTTTGTTTTCCGGAATAAAAATGCTTGATAGGTTCACATCTGAATAATATTCAATTGTGTATGATACAGCATACATTTGCACTCATCCATTGGCAGGAATTTACCCGGATCCCATGTTTAGTCGCCATGAATTATGCAACGGCAAACATGGGCGTGCTGACGTCTTGCACATATTAATTTCAATCCAATTGGGAATTATGTTATACTGAAAGGAGGAACATGATCACAAGGCCATTCCATTTTCCACTGTCTGAGAAACCTCCTTACTGTTTTTCACAAGGCCTCTATTAAATTTACATCCCAAATAAAAATATTTGCCTATCAAGAAGAAAACACAAACATCAAGGCTAGAACAGATCCTAGTTGACGGGACCCTATGAAAAACAAAGGAAGCAGCACTACCACCTCAGGAGATGCACAAAGGCACACCTGGCATGTTAAATAAATGAAATGAAGCCTAGGGTGGCACGGGCAGAGGACAAGAAGTGGGGGTGGGGCACATTACGTCAGGGGGGCACCAAAGGCCCAGGACATATTCAGTGACATAGGCCACGGTGACCACTTGGATCTGTAGTAGATGAGAGTCTGTATGCATTAGCAAAGGGTCTCCAGAATAACAGAACCAATAGGAGATATACAGAGAGCTATAGAAGAGGAGTTTCATGAAGAAATTATCTCACAGTTACAAAGACCAAGAATTCCCACCACTGCCCTGTGCACGCTAGAGACTGTGGAAGCCAGGGGTGTAATCTGAACATGCAAGAGTCTAAGAGTAGCAATTCCAACCCACGCGCATCTGAGGGTCTGAGAATCAGCACAGCAGAGAGCAGGAGCAGACTCTTCCTGTCCTAGCTCAGCCTTCAGGCACTGTCACCTCGGCTGGCCTCTGTGGAGCTTGCGCGCTACTTGGGTCAGTGACCAATCAGCTGGCTGCCACTCACCCTGAGGAAGCCAGGCACTTTCTCAGCACAGCCCACCCATCCAAATACTAATCTCTTCTAGAACTTTCATGGGCACATCCAGAAATAATGTTTTGTCAGCTACCTACTATATCTGGTGGATTAATCAAGTGGACAAAATTAATCATCACATTGTAGATGGCATTTAACAAGAGATCTATATAACATGCATTCTCTTTCCGGGATTAGAAAATCTGTTTGGAGAAAGAATCAAAAGAACAGGCAGAGATCTGGCTTGAGTAGGCAAAAAAAGATGAGGAATCAGAGAGAGGTGGATGCTAATGAGGTCACGAACAGATCACATGTCAATTATATAGTGGTTCCCTGTGTCTACAAGGGGTGCAAGGGGTGCTGTCCAACACTGCAGGACATAACCTGAAACTTCGGAAAACACTACAATTATATATTTATAATTTTATATATTTTGACAGATGGATAGGTAGCGTATATAATACAGAGCACCAGACAAACAATTGACTTCTAAGCGGGGTGGGGTAGGATTCTGTAAGATGTAATCAACAAGCTGTATGACACACATCAAAGAGACTGAGAAAATTTTCACGAAGAGAAAGTCGAGCTAAAGGTATAAATCAAAGGTTTTGTTGTGTACATGTAGAATTAAGATGCTCATTAGATAGTTCATAGACACATAAATTTAAAATTCAAAGAAGTCATAAGTAAAGATAGAAACTTTAGGGGTCACAGCCATTAAAATCAGGGGAGTCATTATACACCACAGAAGTGTACATAAAGAAGAGAGGGCTGACTGCTGAGACTCCGGGAGTTGTTGCACAAAGACCAGGAAGAGGAGAAGAAGCCAAGCAGGAGGACAAGAACGTTCATGCAGTCAGGTAACATTAGGGAAAGAGTGCTAAGATGGCATAAACTGTGCTCTCCCCAAAGTCAAGTATCAGAGCCCTGACCCTGCTTGGGGCCTGTCTCAGTTCCTCTTCTCTCGTTGCTGGGACCAACACCCGACACTCAAAATGAGGGAAGGAAAGGTTTATTTAGCTCACTGTTACTGGAGGTTTCAGTCCATACTCGGCCGGGTCCAAGGCAGAGGGGCACATGGCAGAAAACAACCGTTCATGGTGGCAGCTAAGAGCAAGAGTGAAGGCCGAGGTAGCAGCAGCTCAAGCAGCTAACAACTCTTCCTTACATTGAAATACAAATCACCTACCCCAAGGCGGGTGCAGCACCCGTTTCCACAATAATCAATTACAATTTCCAGAAGGGGCCCCATGGATGCATGAGGCTTTGGGGGGACAACTAGACACAAAACATAACAACGCTGAATTTGTAGATAGAACTCTTCACTGAGATGAAATTATCAAGGCGAGGTCCTAATCCAATAGGACTGCTGCTTTTCCAGAGAGGGATCCCGATGTGTACACACATGTAAACAAAAGAAAAAGAAGCCCTGATGAGGACAAAGGGAGAGAGCAGCCATCTTGGAGCCAAGGAGAGCGCTTTGAGAAGAAACCGATCCTGCTGAAACTTTGACCTTGGACTTCCAGCTTCCCGAGGGGTGAGAAGAACAGCTGGGGTATGTCTTGTTACCACTGCCCAAGCTAACTACCTAAAGTGGCAAGTCAGAGCCTAGTTAAAGAAGGTTCACAGAATGTCTTTAGATTAGGGAGCTTCATTACAGACCCTGGTATCTTGAGCACAGTTCTCATGTTTGCTAGTTTGCCACAATGTGCTCACGCTCACTTCGCTTCCGGTTGTTTCGGTGCTGCAGAGTGAGAGGTCCGCTCCGTGTCTGGTGCGTCCCAGGCTAGTGTCGGACCACGACCTACAGCCCCAGCAGCCCCACCCTGCAACAAAGGCTGTCAGTGAGCGAGAGTGTCACACAGTGACAGGAGCGGGCTTATGGGAGTAGGGAAGGAAATCCCATGCATCCTTAGAGGGCAGGAGCGAGTCAGGGAGACAGCCGGGGAAAGAAATCCATGCCAGGTGAGGGCATTCTGTTTCTCATGTTACGGAAATGATATAATGCCCCTGTGCGTCAAAGGTACGACAAAAAAGTTGATGATTTGGAAGAGATAGGGAGCAAATGCAAGACTGTAGCCCATGACTAGGAAGGAAGATAGGTGGCAGACTCAGAAAAGGGCCCAGAGAATTCAACGAGGGTGGCAGGAGCGCAGCATGGGTGGTTGACTTGGACGCGTGACTGTACCTTCACCCTGGTGCACCTGCAGACACTTCATAGCATACGATTGCAAAGGAATTGTTCACTGGTCTTCTCACCATGCTGGAGCTTTCTTCTGAGGCCATTAGAATGCATTTGTCTGGAAGCACGATCCCTAAAGGCAGAAGCGCATCAGTTAAAACTTAGGCAACTGATGTCTCTAAGGAGAGCCCACTGCCCAATTAAGTTCATGCCCTCCATCTGGGAAATGCCCCGCTGTGCCTACCACAGGAAGGACTTTCCATACAGTGGTTATAAAGGCCAAATTTTCCCTGATGCCCACCCTAGAAATTTCTTTATATAGCCGGTACCAAAAGGCCATCTCCCAACAAGCACTGGGAAAACAACACAACTGGAAGAAAAAAGTAAAAAGTTCTGGTTAGACAAGGTGGAGCATTAGAATTCTGCCACTCCACTGACCACCCTGGTAGAAGAGCCCCCATGCCCGTACAGGATATGGAGCTCAGTCATTCACTGGGCATTGCCCAAGGGTTTTCACGAAGTACAACCCTTGTACATTGATGTACTGTAAGAAAATGTCACGCTTATCATTTCACAGATGCAAAAGTTAAAGTTGCTTCCAAGTACATAATGTCTGTGGTTTGTGAGGAGCAATGTAAGCAGTGGGAAGACGAGTTGTGAGACCAAAGCTCTAGGGTCTGGGAAAAGCTTGGTTGCTTAGATTTTGAGCAACGTTGACCACTTAGCCAGTGTCTCTGGACCTCCGCTCCCTCAACTATGGAACAAGGTCTGTGTGGTTGCTACGCAGAGTCAATTGAATGAACATATACAGAAATAGCCGTTGGAAGGGTTTCCCCACGATACTGATTTCATTGATCTTTATTTTCATTATGCATTAAATACTACTAGATATCAAGAAGGAACTCAAAAATGTCAGCTCATTACCTTTCACTTCTTTAAGCTATGTTCTAATATCAACAGAAGCATGGTCAAATTAATATTGGGCTCTTTCTTAGACAGCATGATGTCTTCTGTTATATGTTCCCTCTTACAATATTAGTTTCTAAATTTTATCAAATGCACCCTTGTAATCGTAGATTTTTTTTTTTGCAATTCAAAATTAGTGTGCCTATAAATATGAGCTACTTGTACAGTACAACTACTATTGTGTCATTAGGCTATTCCTGTAACACCATTAGCCACTAATAATAATGAACTCTGCCCTTTCTGTGCTAGGCTGAATATCAGGTGCCAATTCCTGGAACTACAAGTCCCAAGCTGTCCCCTAAGGCTCTAAGTGGTAGACAAGTAAGTACAGCCCTTATAAGACCGAGAGACAGAGAGAGAGACAGAGAGAGAGAGAGAGAGAGAGAGAGAGAGAGAGAGAGAGAGAGAGAAGGAGATTTATAAAGGCAGAAGAGAAAACAAACTGGAGAGAAAGGGAGGCTAATATTAGAACAGTGCCAGGCAAAAACAGTGGATATGGAGGGAACCAAGCTATAGATCCATAGACCTCCCCCAAACAAAGTCTGAAGAAGGATTCAGTTCATCTAATACTTTAGTTCAAGATTCTTATCATTAGAATGGTGAAAAAATGAATTTCCTTTTATTTATTTAATTTATTTTTTTAATGTGTGGGGTCTCAGGGTTTACAGGTTCTCACTAAGTAGATCAGACTCATAGTGAGTCTCCCATATTCCCTTTATCTAAAATAGCAAAGTTTGGCCACTTTAATATTATTGAGACAAGATATCATGTCTGCATCTTATCCTCTCAGTAGCTACCATGAAGACAAAATATGCATCATATTAATTATTGTAACACTCCTACTATACTCTTGTGAAACACTTGTATCACTATTTTATCTTTTTTCTCATTAAAATTAATTTTAAAAATCTGTATATGTGTTGGTGCTGTAATTGAACCCTGGCCTTCTGGATGTGAAGCAAATATTCTACCACTGAGCTCCACACTCAGTGCCTTACTTTCTTGTTTTTGATTAAGCACACTGACTTCAGAAATTTATCATGATGCATTTGTCTCATGGACGAACCGCTCCTGCAGGATGAGCCCCAGCTGGCAGCCTCCCAGCACTGTCCATGGCAGGTCTGCACGGCAGAGGCTGTTTCCTGCTACGGAACAAAGTAGGGATCCAGACAGAAGACTGAAACGAGTAGGCCAAGTTCGAGCCTTTCCTGTCCTAGATCTACAAAAAGAATAAAGCAGATTTCACCAAGTCCTTTGCATAAACTATTTACTGCCTGGAAACTTGCTTTGTCTAGAATTTTTGCGCCAGCTCACTAGTCAGCCACAGTCATTTCTGCCCTGATCCACTGCACAGATTTGCAAAGCTGAAATCCCAAGGCCAGTTAGCTCTGCTTTAGTCTCCTGGAAGGATCTACATTTGTAGAGAAATAGAAAGAGAACTTCATTGGAAACAGACCAAGCAAAGATAAAGAAAGTTTTCTGTCTTCATTGTCTTTCTCTGCTCATTTTTCAACAGTCTACCAGTGTGCGTTCAATACCCTGCCCAGGTGCTGGAGGAAATTGCACTATGAGAATACACTCGGGGTCAGAT
The DNA here is from genome assembly GCA_004027025.1 of Myocastor coypus. Taxonomy (NCBI): domain Eukaryota; kingdom Metazoa; phylum Chordata; class Mammalia; order Rodentia; family Myocastoridae; genus Myocastor; species Myocastor coypus. The sequence goes on from PVJA010001840.1 coordinate 93,661, forward strand.
GAGTCAATGCAAAGAATAATTGCTCTCACGGTGAGGAAGGTGAGCGCAGTTTATGCTGCAGTGCCACGTTGGTGGAGATAAACTACTCTATTAGCCACTACTGATGAGGTTAATTGTTGAGCAACGGAAGAAGAATGCACTTCCTTCGTAACGCTGCAAAGACACAGGCATCACTTACTTGTTGTTTGCCACCAATCAATCACTGCCTTGTTATGTTCCAGAGAAAGTGCCACTAGCGTCACAAGCTGTGCCCTAGAGCTCTACTAAAGCAGAAAGAAAACTTTTTTTTTTATCTCCAAGGAACACAGTTGTGTGTATACAAAACCAAAAAGGTTCTTAAGCAAATGATTAGAACTGACCTCGCTTTATTTCACAACATCACTAGATACTATGTCAGTTCACAAAATTCAGTTGCATTTTATATACTCAGTAGTAGAAACAAGAAGAAAATATGTAAAATCCTTGTAAGAGCTCTGCTTCAGGGACAGACATCCTGCAATATACTTGTGCAACACGCTTCAAGCTTTTCAAGGTCACCAAATACCAGAGAATTCTCAATAACTGTGACAACCAAAAGGAAATGCCAGAAATATGGCAACTGAACATGTAATATTCTAGAACCGAAAAAGAGACCCAATGTTAAAACTAAGGTCTGAATCATCAGTGGGATTTCATAAGTAATACTGTATCAGTTTGTTACATTGGTTCTAACTTCAAAGTTTGCTCAACTTTGAAATTAAATATGAAATATGAAAATTTAGTGTATGATAAAAGTGGCTTATTAAACCAGTGAATTTTAAAATTAACTGGAGGTGTGACAAATGTAAAAACATGAAGTCACATATTTATTAAAAGAAAATATTTTTTTTTATTTTCAGGAAAGGTTTGAAAAGTTAAAAGCTAAAGAATAAAAGATTTTATATATATATATATATATATATATATATATATATATATTTTTTTTTTTTTTTTTTTTTTTTTTTTTTTTTTTTTTTTTTTTTTTTTTTTTTTTTTTGCTATACTTTTAATTGAACCCGGGCCTTTGGCATCGCTACACTGAGCTATACCTCCAGTCCCAAGAATTATTCAACAGCTAATGTTGAAAAACAAATACTCTACTAGTGTACACAATAAAATACATTAAGCAAAGCCAAAAGTCAGCTGAAGATCCAGCAGGAATATCTTTTAGTAAACTGTGCAGGGTTCACTTTGTCATCATGAAACTCTTTAGTTGTTCTTTGCAGTGGAAGTATTTCACTTCTCCGTTATGCTTGAGAGTTTTGCAGGGTATATCAGTCTGGACTGGAATTTGTTTTCTTGTAAGACTTGAAGTACTTTGCTCCATGCTCTTCTTCACTTTATGGCTTGTAAAGAGAAATCTACTGTTATTCTAATGGGTTTTCCTTTAAATGTGATCTGTTCCTTTTCTCTAGTAGCTTTCAGCATACTGTTCCTGTGCTGAATTTCGGGGATCTTGAATACTATATGTATGGATATGGTTTTAATTCATTGGGTTGATGTTATTTGGAGTTCTATATGCTTCAACTATCTGAATGTCAAATTGTTTCCCCATATTTGGCAAGTTTTCTGCTATTACTTCTTCCCACATTCTTTTTATATAATTTATACAAACTGCTTTCTCATTGACGCCTATTAGTCTTATGTTGTTCATCTTTGCATCGTTGTGCAGATGTTAAATTATTTTTTCTTGCAAGCATGAACTAGTTGGTTATTTTATTATGACGTTAAAACAAAAATATTTAGGCAGAATAATAATAGCCATAATTTCCTCAAAAGAGCTGAATTATTCATCAGCTATTAATGAGCTGTGTGCTATAATTCCAAAAAGTAGTCAAATCTCAATAGAAGTCAACAGCTTATCGTAATTCTCAAGAAATATTTTAGTGATAAATATCTCTATTAAAAAGATTCAATCACATTTTGTATTAATTGGATAAACAAGATATTTGGTTTTCTATTATCTGTATGTTTTAGTAGAGAGTGAGAAGAGGCTTAGGGATGGTGCCTTCCAAGACTCAGACACCTGTCCCTAGAAGATGCCCATCCTAGAACCCTCCTGAGAGATCTAAATGAGGCCCTGGGTCGACCAGCAGGCCGGAAAGGGTTTTGCTCACTGGACATTGAGTGATTGCTTTCATTTGAAACAAAAAATAAATCCTGCAGAACTTCACCCTTGTGCTCGTCTCTCCCCCTAGTCAGAAATGTTAGGGTACTGTGTATGCGCTCAGGAGTCAATGACTAGAAGAAGCCAGAGGGAAAGGAGTGTGAGCTCATCTCAGTGACAACGCTAGAAGCGACTACTTGGCCCCAAGATGCTAAGTGCTAGGAGCCGTGGTGATAAAGCCGCGAACTGAAGTCGAAAAGTGCTGTGGCAAGCGGAGAGACGCACTCACGTGGGTCCCGACCTGAGTGCTAAGTGTGGCCACTGCGGTTAATCCAGATAAAACATAAAGGGCGGTTAAACCCTGCGCACTCTCACGAGGCGGAAGCCTCTTTCATCTCTCGCGACACTCCGCTTCTCCTCTGCGGCACTTGCCATATTTTTTAGTTATCCACGTGCTACGGTTGGGTCTTAATTACTGCTGTACCCACGAGGTGAGGTCAACCTATCTGTCCCACCATGGGCAGAGGTATTTGGGTCTGGATCCACAGGCGGCAAGGAGCTAAGGGCACAGCTGGAAAACGGCGTCTGTTGAGTGAATAAAATATGTGTCTTATACACTGAAAATTTTTCTCAGTGCTCAGCGATGAGGTCCTTTTCCATCCGCATGCTTTCCTGGGTGTTTTGTAAGATCTTCAGTAAGAAAAAAAGCATGTGTATCACAGTCAGAAAATTATGAGTTTCAATTTCATTTTCGTTGCTTTCTTGCCATGATCCTCGTAGACAAACTATTCAATCACTTTTCCACTTCTTCCCTCGGCTTTCCTGGGAGGCACTTCTTAGTAAATAAACTATAAATGGCAGACAAGTAGGGATATCTTCCAAATTCGGAAGGTAGGAAAAACAGCGGCAATGGAAAGAAGCTAGGGAACCTTGCTAGCCACGGGGCCTGCGGCAACGTTGATTTCCTAACCCTCCAGTGACCTTTTGTGGCAAACTGCAAAAACTCTAGTCTATGATTTCAAAACCCCCACAGATCAGCAATAAATACAGAGTGTTCAGATTCTTCCGTTTCTCCCAAACACCCTCTGGTCTTTCCCTTATTCTGTTAAAACATGGGCTCCATGAGCCTCCGCAGCTCCAGTCCCTGTCCACCTGCCCTCCTCTTTGATGCCCATTCAGGCCTCGTGCTATGGCTCTGCCACTGCTGCTACTGCCCCAGGCTGAAGGCGCTGTAAGAGCCCAGGAGGTCGCTCAGTTCCTCTCCTAGCTGTTCCAAAACCGAAGTCTCCTTCACCTTTTGGTCCTGGCCGGTCGTTCTGTGTGAGCATCAGCCACACACCTTGACAGAGCCTGTGGAGCACATGTCCAGCCGTGGTCTCCCTGGTTCCCAACAGCGACCTCAACTGGGGATGTTCTTGGGCTTTCTCCGTGTACCACTGTGCTGTGTGCCTATCAAACACCGTGTCACCGTGGCTTGAGGCCACCTTCACTGCTGTTTGAGCCAACCCTAATGAATGGTGTTTTTCCAGTGTGATGCACACTTACATCAGTTGGCTTTGGACGAAACAGATGACCCTCTGCAACCCGGGTGGAAGGCATCCCCTCATTCGAAGACCTTAAGGGAAAAAGACAGAGCTCCCCTGAGCAAAAAGGAACCTTCCTCCTGCCTGGCCTTGGACTTCTGCTGTTCTGCCCTGTAAGTCTCTAGTCTACTGGGCCATCCCGCACACATCAGACCTGCCGATTCCCACCGCCACACGAGCCAATGTCAGAAAATCTCCAATTTCAATCTCTCTGCACGCCTACCCCATTACGGGACCACAGCTAAGTCCCACAAAGGCTATAGAAATGCAGTGAGGGGGGCGAGAAACAAAGTCAGATCTCAAGGGAACCCTTTCCATGGCTAGTGTCAGATAGACCCGGTAAGCTATTTTCTTTTTCTTTCTGTAGATCTTTAATATTTAGCTGCTTATCCAAGACAAAGGCTTAGGTGTGTATGCAAAACCCAGAGTCCCACAAAGGCTTTGAACATGATTTTGAACTCTAACAGTTCTTCATTTTGCTCCTCCATGAAATTCCCAGCCTGGACCCATGCTGATTTTTAGAAAGAATTTTCAACTCCTTTCAAGATCCTAGATCAGACCAAGCAGAACTGAGGCTCTCTCTGCTAAAAAGCTTGTTCACTAAATCCCTGAGATCAGGAAATCAATTACCTCATGGATCTTAGAGTGCTGAGCCCTGTCAGACGCTCATCAAAAGTAAAAACTTGGAAGATAACAAGGATAAACACACACAAGCACCTGCACACACACACACACACACACACACACACATACACACAAACACACGCATACACACACTAAAAGGATGTGGTCGTCTTTAATATCCTAGTTTTCTTCTGTTGTACTATTTTTGTAACTTTGAAAAATTTAAACTTAGAGAGGACTCTGTGTGTATGTGTGTGCCTTTGTGTGTGCCTGTGTGTGTGCCTGTGTGTGTGTGTGTGTGTGTGTGTGTGTCTGTGTCTGTCTTTCTGTGTGCATGCAGGGAAATGAGCTGGGATCTTGAACATGTTAAACACATTCTCTGCCACTTAGGTACACTCCAAGGCTCTTAAAAAGAAGTCTTCATTCTCATTGGCCTAACCTCTGTCTTCACATAGGAGAGAAAAGGGAGGGAAAGGAGGGAGCCATAGCACCCCAGCACCCATCCCAGGAGAGTTGGCAGCCCTGCCAGTTGCGGATGAGGATGACAACATCTCCTTCCCTCAAACCAAAGCAGCGGGCAGAGGCTGCAGCTCTCTCGCACAGCTGCTCGGCCTCCAGTGTCCAACCCAACTTAAACAGACAGTGTGAGGTCTGCCCAGATGGCCTAGTGGACTAAAGCACCTGCTCAGGCAGATCAGGGTTTGATCTCCTGCGTGTTGTGCTGGCCCCAGCCCCAGGGCACACTGACACAGCGATCGAGACTGGGTATGGTGACACACACCTGTAGCCCCAGCGCTCGGAAGGCTGAAAACAAGAGAATCACACATCTGAATGGATTGTGTGGCAACTGAGACACCAAAGAGGGACATGCAATGCCGTCATCAGCCCGTGGCCACGGCGCAGAGGCCCAGCCCTGGAGTCCCACTCACTATTCCAAAGGGCAATTCCCACTTTCTGATGCAGAACAATGAGATTTGCACACTCAGTGCCTTGTCTTTCAAAGCTTGCCTGACTACAACTAGTATGCCTCCGTCCCGCAAGTGAGCAGACAATAACACCGTCTGTGGAAGGCACTAACCCACCCAAGGTGAGTCAGCCCTGCCGGGGGAGTTCAGCCCCACGACTCATGTAGTTAAAAGAATCCACAGGTGATGAGATTGCTACAATTGTGAACCCCCATGGTACTGCTGAGCAGAGACACCCAGACGTGTCCCTGGCCAATAGTTGGTCCAGATTTCTTCCATGGCTGCACCCCTGGTCCTTCTAGCAGGTGTCACTAGAAGGTAGGTCTCTTCTCCAGTTCATGAAACGATTCCAAGAGAAGAGGGGTGGCTTAATTAGTTCTGAGTGTCGCAGCAGGAGAGGGACAGTGCTTCGGGAAACACGTAGCAGCCAACAGCACAGCTTGACTTGGAGAGGACAGCACAGCGCTGTAGATAAAATAATGTCTTCAGGTGTCACAAGTAGCTCTAAGTGAATTTCAATACAAAAAAAAAAAAAGCATGGTGGCCTCTTGACTAAGACTTTACTAACTGTGTCGTTCTGTTGCAAATACATTTCAAAATAACTGCATTTAATCTTCAAATGAGCGATACAGCCGATTCATACTATCGGTGCCTATACGTACTCTACAATAATTTTTGTAGTTTTATGTTCTCTCTGCCGTTTACGGGCAACTCTCCCAAGTGCCCGTGAGCGTGAACATCCAGGTCCAGGTCAGTATCAGTGGATTTCAGTAGGCCACACCGGCACATTCACACACAAGTTAATACACATCGTCTAGACACAGTGGTTCTCAACCTTTCTAACGCCGTGACCAGGCAATACAGTTCCTTATGTTGCGGTGACCCCAAACCAAAAAATAATTTTGGTGGTTACTTCAAAACTGTAGTTTTGCTCCAGTTATGATTTTGCAATGGTTTTAGGCAACCCGTGTGTTTTAGAGGTCGCAACCCTCAGGTTGAGAACCGCTGGTCTAGAGGTATGAGGAAATCACAGAACTGCTCTA
>PVJA010001840.1:105000-117017 GCA_004027025.1 Myocastor coypus
GTCTAGCAAGCCACCCTCCTTCCTTCCACGTTCACCGTCAGGTTTAGAGCTCCTGCAAGGAAGTAGCACCTGCCGTCTTCCCTCCAGTCCCTTTGTATATCCTTTAGTGCTGAATCACTTTAGGGAGGGCCCTCCACACCCCAGCGAAGAGGTGTAGAATACACAATGCCCATGTCCTCCTCTTGCACAAGATAAGGATGTTTACAAAGAACCCTGGCTCTCTACTGAATCACCTAATCAAACTTCTAAACTTCTCAAGTTGACACAAAGTATCAACCACTACACACATAAAAGTATCCATGTCCTTTCCATACACAATTCCGACCTTATTATCATTATCAATCTCCTGAAAAATATATTTTTTTGCAGGACCAGGGTTCAAACTCACGACCTTGTACTTGCCAGGCAGGCACTTGTGCCACAGAGCTATCTCTCCAGCCCCAAAACACATAATATTTTTGGTAATTTACCTTCTATTCAAAATATTATTCTCCCTGTAAGTGACATGTGAGGCAAAGTTTAATAAATGTTAAGCAAATGGTCTAGATCATTCTAGAAATTTGATTCTCCAATCACAAGGTAAATAGACTTCTAAATGCTTTCGCATACTATAAGAGAGCAATAAAAATAAATTATGGTTCCTCCATGACTATCCTAAGAACATAGAATACTGCACCTTTCATATATTCTCTAATTCAACAGTTTGTGAATAATAAAGTAATGCCATTCTGAAGGATTTTTGCTTCTGCTAGAAAACAAACATGTGGTGAGATACCTCTGATCGAGGTCACTTGTCCTGATGAGTCATGCTGCAATAGAAAGAGCACCTACTTGTACACGGAGACCCACCATGGTGTAGCAATGACCAATCTTGGCAACCTCTGCCTGCTGAAGTGGTCTCAGCACTGGGAGAAGAAGGCAGTGTGTCTAGCTCTGTCCTAAATGGTGCTTATGATTGATCTTACATTTAGGTATAAAACTATCAGTCTATGCTAGGTTAATAATAATTATTAAATCTTCATTACCCTAGATAGGCAATGAAACTGCTGAACATTCCATGGGAGGAACATGAGATATTTCAAAGGAAGACATGATTTTAAAATCCAAACATTGAGGGCAAAAGAACAAGCAATAAAATTTTCAAAAATATCATGCATGCTTGTGTTCTTGCTCCTTTGTTGTTTTCTGCGGCCATGAGTGGCTGCCTTCTGCCTTGGAGCCAGCTGATTATGGACTGAACCTTCCACAAAGTGTGAGCTGAATAAACCTTTCGTTTCTAATATATATTGTTTCCAACCAAGAAGCAATATCTTGGAGATTGGCTTCAAATAGTAGGAATCTTACTGCTCATTTTTTCTTTTGAAGAGCTTCCACATAGGATCCCATTCTACTACACTGTTCTAACACAACCAGAAGGCAGTGTCTTCTATAGATGTACAAACTCATGGGTATCCATGCACTGAGAGAAATGTTAGTTTTGCATAATTCTTGAAACCTGAAATCTTCCTAATGTCTTTCTTTAGAACTAGAAGTTCCGAAGAAAACTGAAAAGTTTTCTTCTTTTATGGCTTTTAGAAATCATAACAGAGAACTCTATAACTCTTCTCTTTTCACCTCATCTGATGGAGAAACTATATTTGGCTTTTGTTCCAAAACATAAAAGAAATAAATACTCCAGCACGTCAGGCATCTTTCAAATCCTGTGACCCTATAGTCTGCTAAAGCTTGCTTCAATTCACACTATGCTAGAACCCTAAGAGACCCTGGAAACTGAACACGCCGCTCTTCGGTAACCCCAATCTACTGCCAGTCCGGAGCGCTCCCTGCAAATCCTGACCTCAGACCACTCCCACCTGGCTCTCCCCACCACGTGATCTCAGCCGATCTTCATTCTGTTTCCCTTTACCCTTAATTGCTCTAGACCTTGGTTCTTTAGGCCCAGGCTGGGCAGGACAACTGCCTGCTCATGGTCATCTGGAGCCCTGGCTGTGCTCCCTGCATGCCAGAGACGTGCAACCCCCTCACTCTGCCAGCCCCCCGCCACCACCACGTCTCACAGTCTCTTTCCTGCATATGAGGAGCAGCAGACAGTTGGCATGAAGGGATATGTCCCAGGTGCTTCTAGGAAGAGAAAATGAAAGACAGCCTTCTCTCTACTTTCCAATAAATCGTATGAACCTTGATAAAGTTTCCTTCTGTTCCAGTTTGGTTCGCTCATATCTTTTGGGACAAGACTCAGGATAGTTTCTGTTGCTTGGAGCAGGAACAACTAAGGCAACTTAGGTGGTTAAGAAAATATAAACAAATACCCATTCCGGAGAGGAGAGGTGCTGGGGAGGGGTATAGATTGGTCAGAAGGGTCAAGAGAACATCTCTGAGAACCACGGGTGATATCATTTTATTCAAAAGATGTGCCATGTGAAAAACCAGCAGGGTCTCTCCTTTTAGGGAACAAGCAAACGACTATATTCACTTCCTTAGCCAGGCTGTGTCTTTAGGAAGGTCAGTCCTTTGCCAGCTGGAACAATAAAAGCTCAGAGACGTAGCCCAGAACATCTATTTATAACAAGAAATAAGCTGCAAAAACTTGGTCAGGTGATAAAATCTAAACTCATATTGAAAACATGAATTTAAAGCAGTTTTCTTATTGTGCAGTTTAGAAACACAAAATCTGTAGTCTGGAGCATAGGTCTATGATAGACTTCATGGTTAGCATAACTGAGGACCAGGTTCTAAGCCATAGCACCAAAAAGAGACAGACTGGAAGCAGAAGGGCATAGGGAAAAAGAAAGAGAGGGAGCAAAAATAGACACCTAGCAAAAGGAAGACGTACTGAGACGAGATTGCTAAGTTTTGTAAAATACTTGTTTGTGTAGATACTAAAACTATTATTAGTTAACTATTACACTACTGCAGATTAACTTTATAAAAGCTAGCATTACTAATAAAACCAATAAACATAAAACTAGATTCTAAGCTATCGAGGGAAAATGATAAAAATAACCAACCAATACACAAGAGTCAAGAAAAAAGTTATTTTTGAGTTTTGTTGTTGTTATTATTATTATTATTATTATTGTTGTTGTTGTTGTTGTTGTTGTTGTTAAGTTTATTGGGGTCATTTACATACACAATGATCACACTCATTGTCGAAAATTGGTACCAGTCCATGACATATCTGGATTTCTTTTGTCCTGCTCCTTTCCCCTGCCTTCAGCCCCTCATCCCCTTCTTACTTACAATGCTTTGTTTCCAAATTAACCTTCTTTTCCCACCCTTCCTTTTCTCTACCTCTCCCTAGTTCCTCTTTCCCTTTGAATAATGTCTTACTATTTCACAATCTCTATTATACATTTGGCTCACTGGAAGAAAGATAGACTCTTCTATATGGTGATGGAAACCCTGGCTTTCCATGTGCTGAAAGACTAAAACTAAACCCATTTCTATCACCAGACACCAAACTGAAATCAAGGTGGACCGAACACTTCACTATTAAAACAGAATCTGCTGAAAGATACAACGGGTAGAACTCTTGATGGAATGGGTACAAACAAAGACTTCATGAGCAAAAGCTCAAGTGCACAAGAAACACTATGAAGAATAAATGCCCGGGATCTGATCTTATTTAAAAGTTTTTGCATAGTAAAAGTAACCACCAACAGAGTGAAGAGACAAACCACAGTATAGGAAAAAAACATTTAGCCAACTGTTCCTCAGATGAAGGACTAATAATTAGAATATATAAAGATTTGGAGGGAAAAATCATACGATCCAAAATTTAACGACCCAATCCAAAGTGGACATCTGAGATGAATACACACTCTTTATAGGCAGAAGTAGAAATGGCAAATACGCATATGGAAAAAAAAAAAATCCAATGTCACGGATCAATCAAGAGATGCAAATTAAAACAACACTGAGATTCTATCTCTCTCTGGAAAGGATGGCTGTCATCAAGAAGTCAACCAGTAACAAATGTTGGAGGGGCTGTGGGAAAAAAGGGACCCTTCCCTACTGTCGGCGGGAGTGCAGACTGGTGCAACCACCCTAGAAATCAGTGTGGAGATTCCTTTGAAAGCCAGGATGAGAGGCCGTATTTGACTGAGGTCCCCCCCCTTTAGGTACTTCCCAAAAGAATCACCATATCATAGCAGTACACATCCTAAATGGTTGGACCCTGAAGCCATGCTGTTAAGTGAAATAAATCAGAGAAACTAACAATGTGCAAAATTAGAAGTATCAATAAGAGACAAAACATATAATATGTTTTGTGAAGTAAAAGGTTGTTTGTTTTGTATTGTAGGGAAGGGTCTACAGGGTGTTCAGGGTCTCACTGCGAGATTGGACTCGCAGTGATCCGCCTGTTTATAGCCTCCCAAGAGCTGGGCTTGCAGGATCACAGTGGGAGCCGAACTCTGGCAGAGCAAGTGGCTCGCTGTGGGTGTGGCCTGGAAGGTGACATACTCCTCCTCCATGCATTACCTTGTCACCCTGCCACGAGCAGCTTCCCCGCTGCCATGCCACCCTGCCTCCAGACAGCTGCCTATGGGACTATAAAAGCTCCATACCAACTGTGAGCCAAACCGAATCTCTCCTCCTTCAACTTGTGGGTGTTGGGTATGTTATCCAAGTGTCAACAAAGTAACTAAAACAAGGGGGTTTGGTAGTAGTTTTTCATCCACTGCTGGTTGAAGCCAAGCAGGACAAACATATGCCTGGGAAGTGCGAAATGTAAGCTGTGGTACATCAAAAGCTAGAGCTATTATTAAACCTTTAAAATCATAATTTGAAGTATGCTTAATGATGTGTTGAAGTAGTCACAACGTAAGATAGAATCCTGAAAATGCTGCGTACAGCCAGGGCTCCAATTTCATAGGTGAATGTCTTTATAAGCACACATGGGGAAATGTATCAGAAAAAAATACTAAGGGCTATCAGTAGTGAATATCTCCACAGGGCAGAAGTCTATCTGAGTTTCCATTTATTTTCTGTCATATTTTCCAAAATGCCTTCAATGTTTCTTTTGTACACTTGAACCACCTCATAATGATCACCACCATGCCTCTGGGTTCCTGCCCCAAAACAAGAAAGATCAGCAGCTATAAGAGGTAGATTTCAGCTTCATAAACGCATTAAGTTTCTAAGTTTTGTCCAAGAAAATGCATGACCTTGGGAAACAAGCAGTGCTAGTGACTCAAGATATTTCAGTAAAAGCTAGGTGACAGCCCGGGAGGTACATCATCAAGTAGAGTCAAGCAGAAGAGGTTTTCAACTTTTATGGTCCTTTTGACGCAAGAGTCTATGAGCCCTTAAATTTGAAAGCTGTGGTCAGAAGTCCACGAATCTGGAAGTTCAGCCTCTCTGAATAATTTAGCATACAGAAAATGTGCAAAAAGATGTGAGGATTCCGACTGCTTAGACTCGAAAGTTTAAATCTGTAAGGGTACTGGGAGTCTTTTCCATGTGAGGAAATGCCAGTGGATCCCGAAGGCCTCGTCACTGTTTTTTAAGTAAAACTCTGAAAAGTTAAGAAGTTGTTTTTAGACCCATTGGATACAACCCCAAGCCCCAAAACCCTAAAGCAACATTAAATTGATGGACCCAATATTTTCTTGCTTTTATTAGTTTTCAACCATTTAATTCTCAACATGGCTTTTTATATCTTGAAAATGTACCAAATATCCTCAGGGTCTCTAAATTCCGTCGACTTTTCTGTATACATTCTGGGAATGGGATTTAGTTCACTGTCTGTTTTTCTCCTACTCTTGTTGAGAAAGTGCTTTCCAATATATCTTAAGAAGACTGCGCAGTGGCATCGTGAATCCGCTGGTGACGAGTGAAACTCAGGCTGACTGGCGCCGAGACGTATGCAGTGACTCAAGCTGAATAGCCCTGGGAGTTGGAATCCCTCAGCACTACTTAACCAAAGCCCAGAGGAAATAATGGCAAGTTGGCTGCCGTGAATTGAACAGAAAGGAGAGCCCAGAAATAATTGGAAGGCAGAGCTTGGGGAAGCGAAACTTCTCATACACTGCTTCCTTCCTTCCGATGACCTTACAGTCAAGGCTTTTTGTTATTCCCCTTAAATGTTCTGTAGAAAAGCAGCACACACACTGAAGTGAGTTAGTCTGGTTAGGATCAGTGATGCTCGAAGTGGCGCCAGGCACATAGGAGCCACTTTTGTGCTCAGGGAACCCCAATGCCAGGAGTCTGAGCTCCTGTCCTTCTGCGATAGCTGTGACAGCAGTTCCCACCGTATAGTGGTGGTAGGGACGGGTCCCTCACACTTTCCAGATAGCTTGCAGGTTCCTGTACCATCCCTGTTTGACACTTGAACAACTTCCGCAAGTACTTCCGGTTTGCTCAGGTAGCAAAGCCAGGGGCCAGGTTTCCAACCAACCCAGATCTATCTCGATCCAAGACTTCGCTGTATCTCCTTAGATTGTTGAAGGAGTTATGAGCTAAATAAAAGGGAGACGGTACCAAATTTTGGTGGTAGCTTTTGTGGAGGTGGGAACAGCGTCTGGAAAGGGGGAGGAGTTAAGTGAGCAGGACGCAATCCGTATTACCAATCCCAGAGAGGAGCGGGGCATGAACATGTGCTAATAATTGTGCTAATAATAAATCGAAGGAAAACTGGAAGATATGAGTGGACCCATTCTTTCTGCCCTTTGTTCTTCACACTGTGGAATAGAGTCTACACACGCACACTCCGCCTACTTTTACCGCAATCAGCAGGAGCTCGGCAGGTGGAGGATGGATGCTGTGGGCGGCTCCCTCGGCTCTTGCTGCTCACCTGTGGCCAGGAGCTTTGTCTCCCAACCAAGTTGTAACACTAAAAAGAAAAAATTGCCTCTGTGCTTTGTAATAACTTAAGAGAAATCAAAATTGTAACGCAATCTTTAACGCCTTTCTCTATGTGTTTCCAGCACGGGCCCAGGGGCCAGCTTTGAGGATGCTGTTTCCATCGTGGTTTGTGGCATCATCCAAGGCCACCGCACACTGCAAAATCTGTGCAACCTAGGGCTATGTTAAAGACATCATTTTGTGGTAAACATCTGTTTTAGAAAAAGTACAAATGGCCGATAAATACGCGTAAAAACTTTCAACGTCCCTAGGGTCAAGCAAATGTAAATCAAAGCATCCCTGAAGTTCCACAGCACTCGTGGGGGATTCACAGCTGATGGCCGACTTGTAACACCCACAACATGAAAGCAAACACTGTGACTGAGCGGCTGGATGTCCCGAAGGAGCGTCTCAGGCTGGCTTTCCTGATGAACATGGTTGTGCTCAGCATGAAAGTCACTCAGAATCTTGCTGCTAAGGATGGCTACGGTTCCCTCTGGGAGAGTTCTGGTCCTCGTTTCAGCATCGCTTCTGGCTCCAGAGGTGAACACAGTGCCCTGCTCAGTCTCCTGCACAAGCTTGTCATGCTGGCTTTCTTAACACAGACATGGCTATTCTCAGGGTCAGAGGAGCTCAGAACCTTGTTGTCCCTGAGGATGGCTGCGGTACCTTGCAAGGAAGCTCAAGTTCTTACTTTCAGCATCGCTTTCTGTCTCCAGTGAAGATCCCTCAGATCCTTCGTCCTGCTGGCATAGAGGTCCGAGCTTCCACCACTGACCTTAGGGCCTCCCCAATGCACACACGTGAAATAGACTTGCATGGGACATTGCTATGGGTCCATGGCTTCTAATCGGACTTGTCGAGGTCATTGTCATGAGCTCTAGGTCTGAAGTAGGATGCATGCAGGACATTGCCGTGGGATCTAGGCCTTCAGCTAGATTCTTCTATTCTAGCATGTGGACAGATTTCCTACACTGTATATGACTCTGAGGGTGACTATTACAAAATAATCCCATGGGCTTCGTGTCCTGCATTGTACTATTACCCTTGTGGATCCTCACTATAACACCAGCCCGGTCAGAATAGTCACCATGGCGAACACAAACACGGCAAATGCTGGCTAGGATCCTGAGATAAAGGAACCATTCTACTCTATTGGTGAGAAAGCGAACTAGTACCACCTGTATGAAACTTAGTGTCATGGTGTTACCTCCCTGTCCTAGTTACTCTTCACTTGTTGCTGGGAGAAACACCTGACACTCAAAATGAAGGAAGGAAAGGTTTATTTAGCTCACAGTTTGTGGAAGTTTCCGTCCATATTCCGCTGGCTCCAAGGCAAATGGCAGCTGTTTGTGGTGGCAGAAAACGATGAAGAGCAGAGCAGGAGCAGCAACTGCGCATCCATCAAGCCTCTCTCTTCCTTCCATGCTGACTGTGAAGACTGACATAGGTCATAGCTCCCCCAAAGTACCACAGGCTGTGCTGGCCCAGTAACCCAGGGTGCACTGAGCTGGCTCTGAAATGGGGTGTGGTGTCGCACTCCTGTGATCCCAGCACCAGGGAGGCTGAGTCAGGGAGATTGCTATGAGTCCTAACTGCATACCGAGATCCTGTATCAGCAACAAAAACTGAAATATACATAAAGAAAGAAAGAGAAGTAATTTTAGAAAAGAAAGGAGAAAGAAGGGAACTGTTAGACACTCGGAAGAGAATCAGGGGAAGAGAGGAAGGAAGGAACATGGAGAGATTTGGGGGATAAATACAGTCAAGGAGTTTCATATGTATATATGAAAACACCACAGTGAAATCCATTGTTCTATATAATGAATATATACTGATTATAAGGAAATGGATGAATTTTCTATGACCACATTAATACATGCTCATTCTAAAAATATTTTAAACTGGAGAAATTATGAGGAGGAACAAAAAATACATGGGCTAATGCATTCAGAGATAAATGTAGGAGAAACGAGATTGTTATGTCCAAGGATAAAATACAGTTAACAGTTAGCAAAAGGACTCTGACGCAGATTCTTTGGGGAAAATTCTCACCAGCCAGAATTCTGATCCATACAGCTAATATATCCCACTTCCCATGGCCACTGGGCCATCTTGCGCACTCATCTGTAGTCAGCAGTGACTAAATTACTCCACGGCCTGACTGACCTTCGTCTTTGGAGCAACAGCCACCCTAAGAGATGCAAAAAAATAACACCTCCTGCCTTTGATTCCAATTTTCCTGATGATTGGAAACGCCAGCGATCTTTACATCTTCCTGTTGCTCCTTTTGAGTTCTTCTTTGGAAGGATTTCTACTCAAGCATTAAGCCACTTTTGTAATGGGTCAATTGATTGTGCTATTGAGTTCTAGGAGTTTTTATGCACTTTAGAAATTAATTCTTTATCTTATATTGCCAGGGCTGAGGAGATAGCTCTGTGGCACCAAGGACTAAGGGAAGGGTACAATGGGAAATTACTTAACAGGTATACAGTTTCAATTAGGAAAGATGGAAAACTTCCGGTGTCTTCCATGCAACAATGTCCATGTGAGACAGTGAGAAAATATTGAGGATGGAGTCCGCCTTGCTTTTTCGCCATGGCAAAATAAAATATAAAGAAATAAGTGACACTTAAAACTTGACAATAAAAGAACCACGTAGACATGCTACCTTTGCTCCAAACAACAAATACCGTTATTATGCTTGAGTAATGACACAGGCCAGTGGGTAAAGCAAGATCACAGCTCACGTAAAATGTGTAAGATCAATCAAAAAGAACAGAAACCCTAAGAAGCACTTATGCATAGCCCGATCAGCAGGAACAAATGCAAAAGACACAGGAACAAATTAAAACACCCATTAAATTGTGTCAAAAAACACTGTTGAACAGAAGAACAAGTTTTTGCATCCTATAATACAGTGGGTGAGGATAGTTTACAACATGTTGTATATTTTATAAAGAACTAGAAGAGAGGAGTTCAGAGGTTCCTAACACAAATGGCCAAATGCTTAAGCAGATAGAAAATCCAGTTGCCCTGATCTGGCCACCACACACTGTAGACACAGGACCATGAAAAGGCATTTCTGTGCCTCTCTTCAGGCTCCTGTATGCACAGTGAACAAAAAGCCACAACACAGATCATGCTCTCAAGCTGGGGGGGTTGAGCAAGACCATAAAGATAAGGCTGTAAACTTCAAGTCATGTGATGGGGGGGGTTTAGGCAGTTAGTGACAGCAAGAAAGGAGGACCACAGAGAACACAGCGCAGGGCGAAGGCTCACCTCCCTCCTCTCCCCCTCGCCTGGATCCCCAGCTTAACTGTTCCCTGACTCCTTTTCTGCTTTCTTGCCTCTCCGCCACTACATGTCAAATACCTCCAAACTGAACAAAGTCAGTGCATATGTAAAATGAAATTATGCTTGACAAATGAGTTGCTTTAAAAGATGAAAATCACTGCATGATCTATGATGTTTTCCAATCTTGTCTCACTTTCTTCCTCATTGGAAAAAAACACCTGATCCATCAAAAGAAGCGAGGTTTATTATAGCTGGCAGTTTTAAACAGTTTCACTGTACAGTCATCCAGCATCAGGCAGAAGTGGAGAGGTAGGAGGGACTGAGCCCTGGGAATCTGCTTACATCACTGTGGCCCAGAAGCAGAGAGGAGAGGACAGAAGAACTATAAAGGTATGTCATACCTCTGCAGGTGACCCTGGACATAGTGACCCACCTCTTCTGACCAGAACCCCCCCCCCCCCCCCGAAAGCAAGTCAGTTATATTGCCTCATGCCTCTACCTCCTTCCAAAAGCTTCGTCTATGAGTACATGCAATCTTCGTGGGACATTCTGGCTTTGAACCATCGTACACGTACAGTGAAGTTCAGTTGTTAGCTACTACCACAGTACTTAGTACATATCACTTGATATTTGTGCCCCATTCAGAAATCTCACGTAATTTCTTTGCCTCTGGTCCACTGTAAAGGCCAAAGCAAAAGTTGAAACTAGAGTTTACCAGGTTGGTCAGCTACTCCAGCCTACCTTTGAACACAGGGATCTCAACATCCAATGATACAGGTGCTTCTAGAAGACAGAATTCTAAGTTGATCTCCTATAATCCCAACACTGGTACACTGACCCTTCTGGTCAGTGCCGCCAGAACTTGGGAATATGAAGGCTCACAACTATTATAATAATATTACATTGCAGGAGAAATGAAGTTTGCATATGAAATGAAGATCATAATCCAATGGATTCCTTGATCAACAGGGAGACTATTCCGGCAGACTTCATTTTATTACATAAGCCCTTGAAATCTGGTTTCGGAGATAAAGGAAGTCAGAGATCTGAAGCTACAGAAATATTTTCTTGCTCATCTTGAAAAAGCAAATGGTCACTTAGGGGAACCAGTCACGGGGCAGAGACCAGGGGTCATCCCTGGGAACTAAGGATGGTATTCAGGTGAGAGTCCTCCATATCGCAGAACCTCAGGTCTGTGGCCTGAAGTTAATTGTGCCAACAGCCTGCATAGCCTTGAAAAAGGACAGGAGTCTCGGATGGGAGAGCAGCCATAGGAGGCCCTGAGCAGCGAGACTCCATCCCACGCCATGTGCACACAGCTGACCAACAGTGAACTCACGAACAAGTACTGTAGCTGTCCACCCAGTTCATGGTAATTTCTTAGGCAGCAATGGAGAAACACCCATTGATTCAAACTGTTGTGTCTAAATTATTCTAATGTTGCTTCCGTTCTCGTCAACTCTTTCTACAGCTATCATTATTCCCTCCGACAGCTGTTCTATCAACGTGCTGCATATGGCGGGATTGACTTCTAGGCTCCTTCTCCCCAAAATCTGGAGAGGAATTCAAAGACGGAGGATCTGGGGGTGCTATTTCCTGATTAACTCTGCCCTAGAGGGTGGGTCATCCAACACGTGAAGCTTTCACTCTTCACATACCAGAACGGGTTGGTCGGTTACTCTGCGAGCCTACGTCCTGAGTCTCCTAGGCCAGAACCATCTCCCCAAGAACCCCAGGCTTTCTCTTATTCTCTGAATACAAGGAACGTGTTCCTAACACCAGGCCAATGCTAACATCACCGCCTTCACGCTGAATTTTTCTCCAATCACCACCCCCTCCCCCGCCGTCATTTCTTATGATTACGTACATAATCC